>CAIGRF010259140.1:62959-82072 GCA_903798235.1 Fraxinus ornus
GGTGAAGAAGGAGATGAATAGTTGCATTTAGTATTTTTTTTCTCTTTCTTTTTAATTATTTTAGGTTAAATGTGTAAAGTTAATAATTTATTTGGATTGATTTGCACTTTTTAAAATGTTTTGGACTAGATTGCAATTTATTCTTTATTTTTCTTTTCTTTTCTTTTTTGTTTTATTTATATAAGAGGGTATAATGGTCATTTTATGTTAAAAATTGGTCAAAATGATGTTTTGCGCAAGAAAATGCAAAGATATGGACGTTTTGCACCAAAAAATCGAACGTAGGGACGTTTTCCACAACAACCGACATAGATAGGGACGTTTTGCGCCAATTACCCACAGAAAAACACCAAAAATTTGCACCAGTTGCACAAGTCACCAAACCTCCCAACATTTTCTATATAATGTGCTTGGGCGTGGAAAGAAAAGAAAAAACAAACAGTAACCTCACCCAGTGTCGGCATAAAACTAAAACTCATGAACTGAGATCTATATGGGCCCAAAGTTTGATGATAGTGCGATTTAGGTTGTGCCAGGAAATGTGGTATCAATGCTATGTATATATTAGATGTTACCTTTCTAATCTGTGTATGTGGGACATCTGTGTTCTCGAAAGCAGCAGCTGCAGTTCTGCCAAACTTGGGAGAGTGTGAAATTTCCTTCCCACGAGATGCTATGGCAAGAAGGTAGTGAACGGGTACTAAATTATTTAACAATAAACTGGATAATTAAGTGAAAAATAAAACATAGCAAATAAGCAGCACAGCAAATGAGAAACAATTCGGAAGCATCAAGAATCAGGCCATCAGCACAGGAAATACATATAAGCACAAGGATGAATATGAAATACCAAGATAATCTTCAATGTCAGCCTTCACAATGCGTCCATCGGGATCCGTTCCTTCGATGTTTGCAAGAGGTACCTATGGTCGATTATAGACTCCAGCAATCAGAGAAGATATCATCGTACAACAAAATCCTCTCCAAAGGTGAAATTATAATTAGATGATATAGTTATGGAAAATGATGTATATTGTGATCTTCAGCCAGCTGCTTGGCAAGAGGACTAGCAAAAATGCGATTTTCTGGTGAAACAGGTGCACCGAGCTTGGAAACTTTTTGGCTCAGGTGAAGAAACAGGCACTTCTGCAATCTCTTCTTTTGGTGGTGTTGGACCAGAGGGCACATTGGGGCGAAGGTGCAGCATCCGATCTAGAAGGTTTGTAGTCTTGAACTTAGAAACGTCGTCCGCTCGTCCTCATGGTAATAATCTTGCATGGTTGTGTTTGTGTAGAATGAAATTATTTGTCACTTGCAATAGGTAATTGTGCCAAAATGGTTTGGTTTGCTTCTTTTAGTCAATGCTAATAACTTGGGGTTCAAGTCAAACTACTTATTATTAGGTTTTGGATTTTATAAACCAGAAACATATACGTAGATAGATTGAGATTTGGACTTTAGTCAATGTATGTTTTTTTTTTTTTTGCCAACTTCCAATGAGAATGCGGTGTGTTTAAAAATTTGTTTTTGACTCTGTTCCAGCAGAAGGGCCAGAGTTTAAAAAGGCCCAAATTAAGGTCCACCGAGCGGGAGCTATAGAGAGGGAAAGACAGAGACTCCCCCTCGAAAGTTTCGCGCACACACTCATTCTCTAGATTCTGTAAAATCTCTCATTAGTCAACAGTTTTTTGTATGCGAACATAGAAGGTTAATCGATTTTCCGTCGGTACACACCGAAATTTCCAATCCGAAGTGCTAACGGCGGCGAGGTGTAGTTAATTTTTGTGATTCCGGAAGGGTAAAATGGGGAATCAGAAGGTGAAGTGGACGGTGGAGGAAGAGGAAGCCCTAAAAGCGGGAGTAGTGAAGCACGGCCTCGGCAAGTGGAAGAACATTCTCAGAGATCCTCAGTTCGCTCCCTATCTCAGTAATCGTTCTAATATTGACCTTAAGGTTTCTCTTTTCTACACCTCATGCTATTCATCATTAATTCTCTATTCTATTTTACGGTCTGTTGATTTTCAAGATTTTCATGTTCGTTTCTCTATCTGGACGTTTTAATTAAAACACTGCTATTACTTGATCACACGTGTAATAGCATGTTTCTGCTTAATTAAAGTGAATGTTTAGCTAATTATTAGTAAATTAGTAAGTTTTAAAGTAAGCTTAAAAATGTACTTTTAAGTTTTTGGTCAAAATAAGTTACTTTTTATAAAGATGAAAAGTACTTGTCTAAACATATTTGAAACGAAAATTCACTCACTAGTAAGTTTGACTTACAACCAAACACACAAAGTAAAGTATCTTGTTACAAATCCAATCTTTTGCTTGAGGAGACTTTAGTGCTACCATGATCAAACAATTGCTATCCTTGAAACTGTAAAGAGACCTTCTGAAAATTAAAGGTATCTATGCTATAGGCTCTTGTATCCTCTTAGGAAAATTTACTAGACAGGATTACTTCTAGTCAGAAATTTATCCAGGCTGAAATCTTCTTTGAAGGATCTAATGTGAAGTTTCAATCTTATGACTAGAAAACCGATACTTAAGACAGGGTAGTCACATGTATAATTTAAATAAATGAAATTGTTAGAGCTGACGATCCTTTAGAAGGGCAGAATCGAAGTATAGTGCTGCACAAGTAGGCATAATTGTTGAGTTCTACCGAAGCTTTATTATGCCATTCAAACTATTAATAAATAATCATGCTACTCAAGAAGACATGTATCTTGGTTGTAATATGCAACCGAGGCAAAGAAATATGTAAAATGTGTAAAAGAAAAAATAAATAAAATGATGCATGGTGTTATATATGTTGTTTTTTGTTTTAAGCAATAGATAGTCCTCCCTGAATTTATTTGTCCTTTTGTTGCATGTATTTATGTTTTATACTTCCTGTTGCTCATGGTATTTACTTGTCTTCATTTTGGTTCATCCACACAGGACAAGTGGCGGAACATGTGTATTAGTTATGGACAGTGCTCTAGAAAAAAATTGAAGGCTTCTAGAGTAAAAACAATTTCATCTGAGGCTCTCTCCACTCTCACCACTGGAAACTTAGTTGCCGATGCTGACGCTGTTGATGATTTTTCCAGAAGTCCACGGGACGTTAGAGATGCTCCAGGGTACTGCTTTTTCCTTTTCCATGTTATAATAATTTCTTACGTCAACAGAAAGGAAGAATATAGGAAAATGTTGGAAGGAATTAGGTTTTCTGTAGGCTAATATCTGATTTACTGTGTGTTAGTCCAGTTTTTCTTATTTCTGGAAAAACGTGAATTTCCTTTACTCTTATTCATACAACTTACTGGTTTCTATCTCTGTGTTTATTCTCATTATGTATTAAAAGCAGTGCTGAGCTATCTTCGATTTTGCTAAGAAATTGTTGCATAGGTATATATTTCTTTCTCACTGGATGCATGATGTATATTAGATACAAAACCATGATATTTGAAGCACTTTCATCCATCAGAGACTCCAGTGGATCCAATATTGATGATATCGTGGGATTTATTGAGGTCAGATGGATGTTCTACTGTTCTCCAGTTTCTAATTTCTGTTTTATCTAGAATGATTCGTATGAAGTGATGAAAAAATAGTTTCTGTGATAAACAATTTGTGCATCATTGTGTTTGGCAGTTTAATCAGCCTATCATGATTTGTCAATTTGAAAATGAGCCCTAGAGTTTAACCTTTTGAGGAAGAGCTTATGAAGTCAACTATGCTTATGATTGGTTTGTGAAAAGTTCAAGGCAGCATTGGCATTATAGTATCAAAAGAGTGCAGTATAAAAAAATTGGTGTCTTATAGATAGACTCAGTGGGATTCTTGAATCATAAAATCGCCATAATCTAAAAGGCAAAAATATTTGGTGATTCTCTACTTTTCTTATGGAGTTGTGGTTTTCTGTTTATATCCTAGGCTTGTTATGCTGCCTCCTGTTTCAGTTTCTATGAATCAAAGAGAAATTCCAGACATGTTTCCATGAACTTATTGAGTTACATGTTATACTAAAAGTCATCTCCATCTCACTGATTTATCTATTATTTTCTGTTAATTTCATCACTGAATTAAATTTAATGAAGGAATACGTACCAAGAAGAAAAAAAGGGTATTCATCAAATAGAAATTCACTAAACCATGTCAAAGAAATTTCTTCTGCAGTTTTCGTGAATTTAAAGTGCCTTGTCAATGTTGTCATTTGAATTTCTCTTGTCTCAGAGAAACTATTTGTCAAATGTGGATAACTTTTGACAATTTTTTGCGTTTCGTGGAAAAGAGAAGTTTCTGTAATAAATGCCAGTTTAATTTGTCACCTGCCACACCAGGTCAGTGACCTGGCTTCGTGAAATTCAAAAAGAAAATTTGTCTCCTGCCACTTACAATTTCCATGCACGCAGAGTAGGGCTGCCAGAAATTGGCCTAGTTAATATTTTTTTTTTAACTGTAATTGAATATGAGTTCAATATTTAGCATGACTCTCTCATGCGTAACAGCAAAAACATGAAGTGCCACAAAATATCAGACGAATACTGAGTACAAGGCTGAGGAGACTTGTCTTGCAAGGAAAACTTGAGAAGGTATATCATTCTCAACCCTTAAGCGGCGTCTCAAATTATAATACTCTTTCCTGCACTACAACTTTATCTGATTTGATAGTGCATGGATCTGTTGGAGATATGGGCTACTCTTGAATATTCACCATGATATGGACCAAAATATTATTCTCTGTGTTTGACCGTGTAACTGAATGCATTTGGTTTTTTTTTTTATTTATTTTTTGGCTGAATCTGTAATTGCTTTTGAATATTTTCACTGACAAAAGATGCTGCATTTTCTCTACTCGCCAAAAGATTGGATTGTAGTAACATACTATTGAATTATCTAATTTCAATAAAGTTGCTAATCGTTTGGTGTGGCTGTTTCACAACAATCTAAACTTGAAACATATACCTGTGTTTTTTTAGTCAGGCTCGCTGCACTTAATGTTTATGCATGCATTGGTCTTGCTGCTTTTGGAATGAACTGAAAATGTTTTTCTGTAAATTATAGCATGGTTGTGTATATGGGGGGGCAGGTCGTCACCAATTTATTTTACACGTCTGTGTTTGGACGTTTGCATTGCTTTTGTTTAGTTCATTTTACAAGGGAGACTGTCGAGATTTTGTTAAACCATTGATTGTCAGAAACAGGTTAAAGTTAGTCTTGATGGTGGGCTTGGCTAGTTGGTATCCATCATCGGCGCACATCGCGTCTATTGACCGATTGCTTGGGCCTTCTTAACATGCATCATTTGATGACTCAGCTGAAACCCCTCTATGCATGCTATCAACTTACCAAATGAGGTGCAGAGAAAGTGAACATTACGAGCCTGTTGACATTTCCTTTATTCATTATTCCGGTGGAGGGGATGGTTCCATTGATTTCATTCTGGCGGACACCCTCTTCCTCCAGTCCTCATTGTTTCTGCATTAGTAGGGGACAATATATATTACCTTTGGTAATCTGTCTTTCACATATGCCATAACCTGCAGGTCCAGGACTGCTACAAGATCAAAGATGCAACTTTGGGGACAAAAACACCTATGCCAAAACAAAAAGACATCTCCGCTGAAGCAGTGGAAGATGCTGCTATGACTGCTGCCCACAAGATTGCGGATGCAGAAGATAAATCGTTTGTGGCAGCAGAAGCAGTTAAAGAGGCTGAAAGGGTCTCAACAATGGCCGAAGATGCAGATTCATTTCTGTTGCTTGCGAATGAGATTTTTGAGAAATGTGAGTACTGCTATTGCTTTTCTTCTTATTCTAATCACTATCATCACTATCTTATTTATAAAAAATTGTATTATTTCGAGCATGTTTTGCTATAGTTAAAAAGTTGCTTATTTGCAAACAGCCTTTTCTCTCTTTTTGTGCATTTTCAGGTTCAAGAGGTGAAACCGTTCGCTTGGCAAATTCATCCTATAACTTTTATTAAATACTAAATTCTCGGTGTACATAAAGCCCGTCAAGAATGGAGATACTCTTCGGTTTTGTTACCGCAGGTGGGAACTATTTTGCTCGAGTTAGAAAGCAACAGGCTTAAGCTCTTTGTAGACTCGAGGATCGGTTTCTTATTTTGCTAGGATTTTAAGAACCGTTGCTCATTACGGTTGTGCATTCTACCCTTCTATGATTATTTTTGTAGCTGTGAAATATTAGTTGTTAATTAGTTAATTTATCTTTGGTGTTTATTTTATTTTCTAATTTTAGTGGGCACTTAGTAGACTATGTAATAGCATTCAATGCTAAAAGGGTTGTCAGTTGTCACATAAGTTAAAATAGAAAATGTTTTGAAAAAAAAATTCTGCAATGCAACACGTCTGGAATCATGTTTAGCTGATATGCAAGGAAAAAAGTAGGCATGGTCAAGATGACTGTTTAGATATGTAGAAGTTTTCATAGATTTTTTGTGATTTAACTTTCACGACGTTTATGGTTTAACAGATTTTAAATAACAAAAATACACTAAAATAATTGTAATTATAATTTAAATTACATATTAATTTTAGAAGATTTTGTAGGTTAGGGATATAAATTTGTGGGGAACAAGCCAGGCTCCACTTTGCAGAAATTTCTGTTTGGTGTGTTGGTGATGGGCTGCGTGGGGTTGGGGGTGGGGTGAGGTGGGAAGAAGAAAGAAGGAATTTATTTTTTGTTTTTAATCATTTTTTTTATCTTTGATTTAATTATATTTTAAATTAATTGATTTTTATGTGAAAAATAAAATTAAAAAAAAAAAAATTTGGGAAAGAAGATGAAGTGGGGTAGAATGGAGTAGGGTGAAAAATAAAGTTTTAAAGATTTGGAACAGTGGTGGCACATAAAAAACATTTGAATTTAATTTGTAAAAAAATAAAAATTGTACTGAAATTGTAATTTTTCCTTTTTAATTTTGACATTTTTACTGTTTTTAATAGCAAATTTGATGGATGTTGACAATAAATGGGTTTTCATACAAAAGGTTTCAAGTAGAGGAATTTTCTGTGATTTCCAATAAGTAGGAGAGTATATCGTAAATTGAAACATCTAGTGAAGTTTTCTACTATTAATAATCCATAATTCTACTTGTACAGCTTTTCCCCTTACATTCAGGACATCCTCTTTGTTTTAAAAAAATTGTGGACGGATTTTTGTGTGTGTTTGTGTGTGGGTGTGTGTGTGTGTTGTGCCACGTGGCCCAACGTAGACATGATTGAACTTAATTTACGTTTGTTTGTAATTCATACGTGCCAAACTTGTAAGCATCAATCCTATGCAAAGCTAGACCAGACCACAAACTCATCACAAAATTGTACAACGAATCAAACAAATTACAGGAAAATTGATGATACCTTAATGGGAAATTAAACTGTATTAGTATAAAAAACATAAACATAACTGGATCCAAAACAAGTCAATTTAAACTGTATTGATAGTAAGCTCTGTGTGGTTTTTGCACGGTTCCTGATTTGTACTCGTTTAAATTCCATCGAGTGGCTTTCCATGCTGCAAAATCCCCCGTGTTCCAGGAATAGAATGTATGCCGTTCCAAAATTTACAGTACGGGGGGATGAGTGACATCGCACCTAATAATGCACCCTCTCGTCGTTGAAGTTCAAGCTCTCTACACCTTTGAGGGTAGCATCAAAATTCCTTATATTAGAGGCGGCGCGTTTGTGATCTGCTGATACAACTGGTGAACTTCTTTGTGCAGCACTTGATATTTTGCGGAGTCCTCCTGGGCTTGCATCTTTCCGTGAAGGATCATAATCATTCCCGGTGAGAACTGGATCACGGCTACTGGACACAGCAGGTCGCCTTGAAGATCCACTTGAACGGAAAATATTAGAACTCGGTAACTGCACAAAGCATTACCAGAGGTAAGAGGAAAATGGGACAAAACAAAACATCAATAGAAGAAAAATGAAAATCTCAACATATCCAAAATATTCTGCTTAGAGTAATTCCGTTCTATTTTATCCTCCACCACTGTCTTCTCTCCCACAACATTACCGTTGTGATGCCAGAAGAAGCCACAGCACCACATATATAACTGTGTACAAAAAGGGACTGCTACTATATTTAGCCTCTCAGGCAAAATATTACACATTACCACCAAAATACGGAACAGCAAAGAGCACATCGGGGAGAAGGGGGGGAAGCGGGTTTGAGAGTGAGAGCAGTCTTACGTCTTTACCCGTGGCTGAGTCATTTGTAACTGGGCCTTTTTGTTTTAATAAGCTTCCAGAACTCAAAATGTTTCTACCATGAGTAGCATTTACAGAAGAAAGACCAGTTGCATTTCCTTCTTCACCACCTGCAAAACGTTATAAAATTATTCTTAGTAGTGGGATGGGCAGAGAAGCAAGCAGCTTTATCAGCAAAATTATAGTTACAGAGAAAATGTGTAGTGAAAGCAAACAATCGCACATAGCTAATTGGTACAAGTTCAGCAAGATGCATAGAGAAACCCAAGAATTGAGCTTGGAAATTAAGATTAGGAAATAGGTAAATGCACAAGACCAACCTGATTGCCTATCAATATTGGCACGAGGCATCCCTGAACTTGTTCCACCAGTTGCTCCCTGTCCCAAAAATCATTATGCTATTTGTATCTCGTAGGTAACAGAAGGCGCGTGTAAAATTTGTGTTACTTACAAGGGCACGAGATGGAGTGGCAAGCTGTGACTGCTGATACTTCAAAATGGTCCAGTCAAATACATAGTCAAATTGAAAACCTGCAGGGTGGGAGGAATAGGTGAGGCATAACAGGTAAGCATGACGAATGGTAAAAAAGAAAACATTCAAATAAGAGGGTATTAATACTGTAATGCTTGGAGAGAAAATATAACAAAACCTTCACGAATAAAAAGGTCACGGAAAATTCTCTTCAGATAAGCATAGTCTGGTTTATCATCAAACCTAAGCGATCGACAATAATGGAAGTAAGACGCGAACTCTGTAGGATAGCCGCGGCATAAAGCCTGTAAAAGCGTAAGCATGGAATTCAGTTCTCTGACATAAAAAGCCTACCACTGTCCAGAAGAAGGGCAAAGCATCTATTACCTCAATAGAGGTTGAAACTTTCTTTTCACTGATTTTTTCGTACTTTTGTTTCTTATTTCCTGCTTTCAGCCCCTGCCAGGGGAGACTACATATTTTGGAGATAGTAAGTGAATACACTGTGGGAAGATCACTAAAACACAGTGGGGGTGGGTTTAATAGAGATAATACCTTCCTCTCAAGAAGTATACCAGAACATATCCAAGTGATTCTAAATCATCCCTCCGACTTTGTTCTGTGAAGGCCGGAAAATAGAAACACACATAAAATCAATGCTAACTAGATAACTGTCAAAGTAGAAAGCAAATTGATATATCTTCAAGCTTACCAATGCCGAGGTGAGTATTCATGCTAGCATATCTAGCTGTTCCAGTCAAGTTTTTATTCTCTCTGCATTTAAAAGTGTTATATTGCTGGGTTGAGTTTGTCAATTTAGTACACACAAAAGAATATTGCACAATAAAAATTTATTGAACATGAGGTAATGCACACAGAACCCCCAGGTGGCAAAAACAAAAGGCAGGTAGCTCCTTTCCATATCACACTTCGGGAAGAGAGAAACAGTATTTTAGGGAAGGTAGCTCACAAGCATCTATCTTTGTTTAATTCCCTTCATTCTTATTTCTTGAATTAAGAGCAATAAACCTACTCATAAAAATTCTAGAGAACTTACCTATATGGAATGTGTTGATGGGTTGAGGAGTCTCTATACTTCTTTGCAAGCCCGAAATCAATAACATATACCTGTACATAATTTATAAGAGTTACGGCAAATAAATCATACTTAAGATAGATAGTGATGAAAAATTAAACCAAACCTGATTTGCACGCCTTCCTAAGCCCATAAGAAAGTTATCAGGCTTAATATCCCGATGAAGGAAAGATTTAGAATGAACAAACTCAACCCGGTTAATCTGAGAATAAAAACGAATGTCAGGAAAAGAAATGGAAGAGTGAAACTGTTTTTAATTATTAATCAGTGACAAGCAAACAAAATACCCTACCATCTGATCTGCAAGCATGAGAACAGTCTTTAGAGACAGTTTCCGACTGCAGAAGCTGAACAAATCTTCAAGACTAGGTCCCAATAAATCCATCACAAGGACATTATAGTCTCCCTCAACTCCGAACCATCTAACATTCGGAATTCCAGCTACCAAAATGGGAAAGAATAGCCAACAAATAAGGACATCAAAATAATAACCATCAAGTAGTAAAATGAAAAACATGAGAGGGAATTGGAGAAATGAAACAGATCATTACTTCCTCCTTGTAGTAATTTGTATAACTTAGACTCGTAGAGTAGCTGGGGATGCTTTGTCTTGACATTTTCCTGAATGTAAACAGAAAAAGCAATTGGTGACAGTTAAAAGCAAAATAGTAGTTGACGCACACACAAAAAAACATAAATAGCCTTCAGCATCTTGGAGTCAATGTCTTGCTTTCATAAATCAGTACTATTTTCAGTATATGCGCTGGCTAATCATAAAAATTTGACTGAATGAACATCACTGTTACAAGTCATTCAATTCAGAGACCGAATTCCACATTTCATCAGACACAAAGTTCAACGTTGGTCATGGGAAAAACTATACACTTGCAACTCAACTCCCCGATTGCCACCATTCTTTCCCATTTTAACTCAGCGAGATGGTATTATCCAAAGGTGCCTACTTAGAAGACATAAATAACTATAGTTAATGCACTAAAGCTCCATCTGAATTGCAGGAGAGATACCTGGAGAATTGCTTCACAGAGAAGTGGTTAAGGAAAAGGAAATAATTTCCCGCTAACCAACAAAACAAAATGTTAAAAGAACTAACTTCCCTCCACTTTCCTTATCGGAGGCATTCATATGACACCTAAATTACAAATACATGATGAGTGTAAACGACAAGAACAAATACTAACACTATTCTATTGTTCCGAACACACACAAACTCCTTTGCGGCTTCTCGCATCAGACTATCTCAACTCCAAACTAACCCATCTTTGGGATTGACTGTGCTGTAGCAATGTAGTGATAACTAGTCCAATAAAATATGGGAAATTATCAGCACTTGCTATTACCCAAAAGAACTTCAAAAGCTTACAAGAACAGCTTTCTTCCACCACAACCTCAGTTTTTAATGAACGCTACACTCATATCCAAAATAAGATGATGCAAACAAGTGACCATAACACATGTAATACACGACAGAAAAAGGTGATATGTAAACCATATCTCTGGAGAAGAACGTTTGATTGTATTATATGAAATTGCATCCAACCTCCCTACAAAAACTTCGAAGAAATGGGACTTCAACCGGTCCCTTTTACAATTATATTTCTAATCTCCTTTTCTTGATCTAGATAAATTTATAAAAAAAGCACAAACCCCTATCTGTACATAATTCAACGAAATGCACAAATAGTGAAGAGTTCAGAGAAACAAAATATTCACGAAAATTCAATTCGCTCACCAGTTTAATAGCAACCTGCTCATTTGTCTGGATATTAGTACCTGCAATATACAAAACAGACTTAAGAAAATAACGCAATATAAACTAACAAACCCATAATAACAATAAACAAAAAAGAATTAATCAAAACAATAATCACCAAAAAAGACCGACCTAGATAGATCTCTCCGAAGGAGCCGCTGCCAATTTTCCGGCCGAGCTGGAATTTGTTCCCCACGCGCGGTTCCATCCAATTTAACAAGAAAAAATAACCCTAGATTTTAAGGTTTTGTTTTCCTTCTTTGTTCTTTACATATGAAAAATATAGATTTAGAGAGAGGGAAACGTAATGAACAATCGAATGCATCAAATCATCTGTGGCTTTCTCTCCTCGGCTCTGCGCTTTCTTTGATTCAGTCGACGACCCCCGCAAGTCTTTTTGCCATACAACTATTTAGACACGTGTGTGTATATGGTTTGTAAGTAGCAAAATACGACGGGGTATCGAATCTATTCACACTACGACGTCGTATAGTAACCGTTTTGAGAAGATTGCAAGGGAGGCCCGCAATATATTCAAGTTTTAACAAATTGGTTTCGAGTGTAAATTATTGGCGAACGTAGTCTCTAATGTGTCATGTTTATAGCAAATAAGTCTTTAACATAATTTGGGAAACCGTCCACTTGATCGTCAAACAAGTACGTTACTTGCACATGTCTTTTGAATGATAATATAAGTAAAATATTTAAATTGACGTTAGTTCAACTCTGATCGAATAAATCGACCCTCGATTTTTTTCAAGTACCGAATTTTAATATATTAAGCATAACAACCACACTACCCACAAGAGGAGAATGAGGCAAAAATGCATCTTGTATTTCGCAAGCTGCAATGATCTTTTGATGCCTTAGAGATTAATATTTAGTGAAAAATAAATAAAGTTAACAAAACTATTGTTTCTGTTCGTGGTATTACATTGTGCTTAACCAATGATATAACACTTCTTCGTTAAGTCTCCATTTCAACTGCCTGATCTTTGTATCTACTCTTACCGTGAACCCAATCTTTGTCTTTTCTCGTGCTTTAGATAGCTCCGGACTCCACATGTTTTGATCCTCGATGTCTTTCTTGTAATACTTGATTTCTCCAATGATATGATGATCCATTGTATTGAAAGATCTTCGGAAAGAAATGCGAGCAAGGTACGGGAGAATACAAGACATTGTTACTAAAAGGGTGGCGATCCAGTAAATCGGGGCCGGAGCAAGAACTCCCACAAGAATTTTGAATGCGTATTCCAAAAAAAAAAC
Organism: Fraxinus ornus; assembly: GCA_903798235.1. Taxonomy (NCBI): domain Eukaryota; kingdom Viridiplantae; phylum Streptophyta; class Magnoliopsida; order Lamiales; family Oleaceae; genus Fraxinus; species Fraxinus ornus. The sequence continues at coordinate 75,796 of CAIGRF010259140.1, forward strand.
AGGGATATGCTGTGGTAGATTAAAAGAAATACGTGCCAAGTTGCTATACTACCCCCAAATAAGGGAGCGTTGTGACCATGTGAAGTGACTCATTATTAGTGCAATTTGACAATTAACGGCCCAAATGATACGCGTAAACATAACCATACTGAGAGCTGTCATGTCAGCCGTCTAGACTCCCACTGGAAAAGTTTGGTCGTAAAAGACGATGACGTTGAGGAAGAAAATGACGAGGGAGGTATATATACCGTTTCTCATCCAACCAAATGGTCGTAAAAGACGATGACGTTGAGGAAGAAAATGACGATGGATGTATATAATCCGTTTCTCATCCAACCAAATATCCTGCACCAATCGAAGAATATGTTTTTCGGTCCTTGCTGATACATTGCTGGAAACAGAATGAAAGCTTTAGATGGAGGATCAAAGAAAGTAGTTCAAAGGGAGACAACAGCAATAATGAATGCTAAAACTGGCGACATGTGCTAATAAATACAGTTAATTATATTGAAAGTAACTCTTACCTTAATGTCAAAATAAGTAACATATTTCCAATTTTGATCAATAAAAAAGATTGTCTTTTGCTTATTTACTTATAAGTAAAGTTTTTTAAGCTTAGCCAAATATCATTGTTCATTCCTAGAGAATGTACTAATCTGTTCAGTTCAATTCTTTTGTAGCACCAATGTCCATGTACAACTAACCGGAAATGTGCAATAGTTTCACTCGCTAGCCATCACAGCCTGCGAACAGCTGATAATTATGGTAGTCCGCTTGCATCATTTGAAAGCAATGCTCGAGAAAAAAATTTACACGTATAACTTCTTTCTAGACATCATAATTACTTATTTTTGTGTTAAAGTTGTGCAATCCGATTATTTAAAGTTGTGCATGCATATCAAAAACAGGCACATGCATGCCTTCAACATTCACATAATGGTATGGGAAACGAGGAGCAGATAATGCTTAGTGGATTCGAAGATGATTGCAGATAATAATGGCTTCAAAGCTGATCAAGAATTTAAAATTGACCAAATTTTAAGCATATTTTTCGCTTCTCTTTACTGTACAAGCAAAGAGTTTTTAATACAAAAATCCTTTCACAGTAATGGAATTTTCGTCTGATTAATTCCATATTGATAATCTGCGAGGCTAATTTCTTCTATGGTCCATTCATACTCTCCCCAGAGATCACTTTTAAAATCATAATGGTGCGAAGATGTGCATATTTGGGAAGTGATGAAATTAAAATTTAAGTAATTATAAGTTGTGAATCATATGCAATGTTTGGATAATAAGTAGGCTAGTTGTAATCTTACGAAATGTGCGAGTAAAAAGTATGTTTGCATAAAAAATTACGACCAAAAAAAAAAAAAAAAATGCACAAGATGTTATAACACACACACACACACAAGTATTGGATCGACCAACCCCCAACATTTGAACGTTGAAACAGCCAACCGAAGCATAAAATAATGTTGCCTTTCATAACTCTTTTAGCCCATGTTTGGTAACTATTCTTTCAAAAATTTATTCTCTCCCAAAAAATGGCTGTCAAACAAGGGCTTATACTACTTGTCTTTTTTTGTCAAAAAATATTGTACCCAACACATGGGCTCCACTTGGAAGGAGATTCAAGGGGTCGGCTCCACTATCAGCCAATAGGACAAACACGAAAAAGAATGGAAAATAAATAAAACCCAACAGACCTGCAACAAAAATATATGTTGATTACCTAGAAGAAGAATATAATTATTCAACAAACTAATTATAAAACTCAAATAAATAAAATTGTTAAGATAATACTGAAATAGAAGAAAGAATCTTGGCCTACAATTTTTATATTACCTCAAGTAGTCATATGTTTTCAGATTAGATACTATTATGGTTTCCATCCATTGGAAAATCTTTGCAAAGAAAATTAATCAGTTTCTATCGACTTCTATATTTGAGCATGTCAAACTGCTTAAAAGTAAGTCATGCTTATTTTTGTCTTGCAAATTAACTTTTAAGCACAGTCAATCATTCTCAAGTAATTGGAACTCAGAAACAAGCTGCAGATAAGAAAAAGAAACATAAAATTTGTCCAAAACCCCGTGGGGATCTGTCTTGCATTGTTAACCAATACACCTCGTGGAAAAATATTCTGAATTATAAATTGAATCGAAAAAAAGAGTCACAAAAGAGCAAACAAAAAGATCCTCTCATATTTTAGAATTCGTAAAGATAAAGGGATATAGAACTACTTAAATGACGAAAGAGAAGTATAGAATTGAATAATGAAAGCTCTGGCTCATTTACTATACAAGTAGAGATGCCTCAACTGAGAAGTGATCTTGTCAAGTGTTCACGAGCTGTGGCTAGAGCTTGAGATATTGTCTGCAAATATAATGTCTTGAGTTAGGATACCATGACAGACGGAACGAACCACCAAAATTACACAGAAAAAGTGTGGTCTTCGATTTAAAATTAGCTAAAGTTACTGATGGGATTCTAGGAGGAACAAGATTAAATATATAATTTGACTTAGACTAGGTTTGATTAGTTCAGATTATCTGGGATTTTGATACCTCAAGTATTTGTGATATGTTTAAAAGATTCTTTAGATTTAAGTTCATTGAGCCATAATAGGGAATCTAGGGTTTATTGAATTGAATGATTATTGATATTAAATTTTTTATTTTATTATTATTAATTTTTTTTTTTCAGATTCTCTTCTTTCTCTATTATTCTCTCTAGAATGTTTGGCTAAGCCTAAAAGGTTTACTTGTATGTAAATAAGTTTGAATAAATAATTATTTTTATTGGTCAAAGTTGAAAATAAGCAAGTTATAAGAGTTAATTTTTTTTAATAAGCTAACTTCATAAGCATAGCCAACACTCTCTCTATCTCTCCTCTTCTCCTTCTCTCTATCTCCTAATTTCTACTTCCACTATTGCGATCTGTATCAATTTGATTTGGATAAAAATTAGATTTTTAATAGATTTTGATAAGAGTTGGTGAAATGTCTAGTTGAAAAGTTGATAAAAGTTGTGGATCCCATGAAATGTGTGGTTGAAAATGAGTTTGGAAAAAAATGAGTTTTAAGAAATGGGGGCCAAAGAGGGGCTTAAGCTTTTTTTGTGGTATGAAGACCTTACCCTGAATCTTTTGGCTAGTAGGCTTTTAGCATCTATTAGTTGTATGGTGAACCTCACATGTATCGCTAATCAATTCTCTAGATCTCCCTTGTGCACTTTAAGTATTCTAGTCGGTAAATGCAACTCAAATTTTTTACCTGAAATTGCTGCACTGCACTGCACTTATCACTCATTTCCAGAAGTACTTTACGCCTTTTAAACAGCATGTTTGTAACATGTTGCTTATTATTAGGCTATAGATTCTACTGCATGAACTGTTTTGATGAGCATTTCAAAACCNTTAACATTTATTTCTTATGCCAAATCCGTCCCCATATATTGAAAAAAATGCATATAGCCATTTAACATTTACCTGCTCAGACAATGAAGCCCCATCATCCATGTTACTATTGGTGGCTGCTTTTCCAGCAATGATGCTACCATCAGTTTCAAGAATCATCCTACCAGAAAAAAATAAAATATATGAATTTTATCTTCTTGGATGAGGTAGAAAATACATGGGAAAGGAAATTCAAAAAAATAGATCCCATGGTCCTATAGAAAATGAAGGGAAATCCATATAAAGTTACTGTCATAAAATGAAGATATTTTATTTATTCAACTGGTAAACTGAAGCAAATATGTTAAACAAATATTTCTTTATGAGAGTTGAAAGTTTCCTTTCAGTTTAAAAAATGAAGAATTTGGATAAGCTATCAAATTTACAAAGTATTTGAAACCCATGTACAGGTACAACAAATCACTTCTGCTGTCGATGAATGTGAAGCATACTTTTATTCATGAGAGAATGGGTGGGAGTGGGTGACTGTAGGTACATTAGTGAAAAGCTAATCTAGCATTGGTCAGGGACTAGAAGCTACAGAAAAACATAATAATCTGAATAAAAAAATACACAACATACCCTCCGTCAACAATCTCGTCAAGGCATAAAAGAATCAGATCCAAGTTCTCAAGTGCCTCCCTTAGTTCAACATTGTTCCTAAGACATGAACACACTTCATTAAATACGATCAGAAATAATTTAATGCAACTCTGCATCCGTATTTCAGAGTAGTAAGCCACAATACCTGAGGATAAGGGTAACTGCATCAAAGAATCCCTGTAGCACATTAGCTAGGATCAGTTCATTTTCATCATCACCCCCCGTCACAAAGAAGTGCAAGTCTTGAACGAACCTATAGACAATAATGTTGTTCTCCAACATTGCAATATCAGCTGCAATCACATCAATGTCAAAACATTACTCTGAAAACAACTAGTAGAGAAGCTCAATTTTATTCCAAAATGATCTTAGTGAATCACAAGATGAGTGAAATGATTTCTCACTCACCTTGTGGTATGTTCCAATTACAATGGTGATTAAAAAGGCCACTTGTCCTTTACAGTGATCTGGACTTACCTACAATTAGTCCACGGAACTTGCCACCCTAAATATGTATTATTCTTATTAGACGCATCATTATTAATAGCAACATTTCACATTCTAATTGGCACACGCAATTCCATATACCATCAACATTAGAACATGACATGCACAAATCATAAATATCATGGGGCCATCATGGGTAGTTGGACCGAGAAAATCGTGGCTCCAATCTGGTATCACAATCAATTCCAAAACATTCAAGTCATGACATTTTACACTTGAAAGACAAGATAACGATGGGATGAGCATCATATATACCTTCAGTTCGAGCATTTGTCTTTTGAGTTTTAGTAAAGACTGACTTCTCAAAAGCTAGCTTCGCAATGTTTGTTGGCCAGTCATCGGAATAATACTTAACTGCAACTCTCTTTCCTTCAGAATCCAATAAAAGTATGTTCTTTATAGTTGGGCAAACCTCCTAACAACATATTTAAATTAATTATAAGTTATAAACAGCTATTAAACCAATCAACCCAGAATTCATTCTTAATTCATAATCTACAATGCCACAATTAGATTCCAATAAATGTTCACGGTTTTACGCATACACGTACAGTCTAATTAGAAGCGAATAATGAGCCAAATGAATAGCTTGTGATATTTCATTAATTTACATAATTCAATCAACCATAGATTATCAACACCAATCAAATTAATCATCAAAGGTTTTTTCTTAATCCAAATCCCATAGAGTAATTGAGAATGCAATAATCCGATACCAATCATGCACATGGATTCAAATAAAAGCTTCCTTCATAAAATTGAAAAACTCATAAAAAAATCGAAATGGGTGCTTGAAATAATTCAGATCTTTAAGTATCGGGGGATTGAAACGCATGAAAATGTCAGATCCTGTAAAAACTAAGAATGCTGAATACAGAAATGAAAAATTAGATGCAGAAAATACAGATACGAGAGAGAGAGAGAAGTACGCGACTGAGGTAGGTGGCCATTGATTGATACAAACTGATTTGCAGAGAGAATTTTTGTTTGTCTGTGATTGTGGGAAATATATTGGAGTTTTTTCAGTTGCTTCAGATTTTAAAGGGGAAAATTGCTGTATATATCTTTACGAAAACTTCTCATGAAGTCCCACTCTGAAAAATACAGCAATACAGTTCTTTATTCATTTGATTCTAAGGCATGTTTGGTCATGTTTAAAATTTAATTGAAATTGAAAATATAGTCGTTATTAAATTTTGCTCGTCTAATTAAAGTCAATAATAACGGCTATTTTTTTAATTTTAATCCGATTTTAATTTTTACCGAACACGCCCTAAACCTATTCCAAACTTTGCGAATTTGGATTTGACCAAACCATCCGACAGTCACGTGAATTTTTATTTATTTATTTTATGGAAAAAATTCACAAGTCAGCATTAACACTCTTCCAAAATACATTTTCCTATCTTATTTTCAACCATACATTTTTCAATAAAATAATATTACACGTAAATTTAAAAATTGTTCTTATTTTTTAACCACACACTATCTAAAATGCATTATTGGGAGAATAATGTGGTTCAAACCTGGTGTATGCGACAATTCAATTTTCAAGTTTTAACAACCTGTTTGTTCTACATTTTTTCTCATTCTTATAAATTTTTTGACCGTTTTTTTCAAAGAGCTGGGCCCATTATCACACAAAAGAGGTCAAAAATGTCGGCTGCATTACAGTGCAACGGGCATAAATTTTATATAAATGAGAAA
>CAIGRF010259185.1:22339-45566 GCA_903798235.1 Fraxinus ornus
AAAAGAAAAACATCCTTCCAAAATAATGTGTTCAAACACACTCACATTACCTCTGGACTCGTTTTGTCTGGCCCTAGATAGTGCTAGACCAGTCTCCGGGCAAGCCCATCCATATCCAGGCCCAAGTGAACGTACAAACTGAATTGATAGGCCCAATGAAGTAAGAAACAGCCCATTCCCGTTCAAAACCCTAACCACCAAGCTCCCATATAAATTCTCCTCCTCCCACTAAGGTTTCATTTCGTCTCGTCACACGCTTCACCCAAAAGGCGAACTAAAACCACCAAAAATGCCGGCGGGACATGGTTTGAGATCACGCACTAGGGATTTGTTTTCTCGTCCTTTCAGGAAGAAGGGACCTACCCCGCTCTCGATCTACCTCCGTACCTACAAGATCGGAGACTATGTCGATGTCAAGGTGAACGGGTCGATCCACAAAGGCATGCCGCACAAATTCTATCATGGCCGCACTGGTCGCGTCTGGAATGTTACCAAACGCGCCATCGGCGTCGAAGTCAACAAGCAGGTTCAAAAGATAAACCTTAACGCATCACGTGTTTCTATTTAATATCTCAATGATGCCCATGTGTGTTTTCTTTGTTAATTTCTGAGAGACTGATAGAAATGTTTACAGCGGGGAGCTTTCCAGTAATTATCTTGTAAACGTGTTCATTGATTTGGTGAATTATATATATTCATATATGTATGTATATATCTCGTTCTATAGTGTATTGGAATTTACCCTGTAATTTTAATTTTATCTGAGAACAAAGTCCCTTCTCACTTGGAGAAAAAATTCTTTTATGTATTTTTTGTACTTTGCTCTAGTAATTTATGCATATATATACACGAATATAAATGACTTGTGTATATAATTGTTGCTTCTTTATTCGATGTTTTTTTTAAGTAGTGAATTCATTAACTATTCTTAAACATGATGAGAGAACATCAATTTGAAAATATTGATTGTGTGTATTTTGAGCCATATATACTGGCTTTAAATTGCTGTGTGACAGTTGATGCATCCACTGTTTAGTTTATAGCGTCACAAAATTATCAGCTAGATCACTTCGTAAGAAAATATGCTAGACAAATGCAGGATATTTAAGTTGCTTGTAACAAAAGTCATAGTGAGGAATTGAAATGTTTGGTTCAATTTCCTTCTTTTTGAAGTACAACCTTATTATCCCCAAAGCCCGTTTCCAGACTAGAGTGGAATTAATCTCTTTCTTGATCGGGGTATAGCTTGTGTAATTTTAGATTGAAGTTTATTTTTGCTTTGATATTCATTCCTTTACCACTTGTTTGGTTTGTTGGATTCTATTAGAATAAATAAAAATCAGCTAAAGACATTGTTTATAACAATGTGCAGTCCAGTCTATTGTGCCAATTAGAGCTAGTGTGCATGCTTATTAGTACTAGTTACTCTGATTTGTTTAGCTCTCAGTTGTTACATTGTTGTGCCTTTAAAAAGTGGAGAATATACATGATGCAGGTAGGCAACAGAATCATAAGAAAGAGGATCCATGTACGAGTGGAGCATGTGCAGCCATCAAGGTGTCATGAGGAATTTCTGCAAAGAGTCAAGACGAACAACAAACTTAAGGCAGAGGCCAATGCAAGAGGTGAAGTGATTAGTACCAAGAGGCAGCCAAAGGGACCCAAACCTGGATTCATGGTTGAAGGTGCAACTTTGGAGACAGTTACTCCTATTCCATATGATGTGGTTAACGATCTGAAGGGCGGTTATTAAATTAGACTGTCATTTATCATTGTCCTTTCTGGTTATTGTGATCTGAAGTGAACCTTTCATGACTGAATTAGCTATTTTGTATTCTGCACTTATCAATGCACTTTATTAAGATTTTGTTCTACAATACAAGTAGAGGATTCTGTTTTGGTAAAATTTTGAGTGAATGAATTTTTATGGTTCAATTGAATAATGGGATATGCTTTGATTGGGCGCCACTTTCTCCTGTGCTGCCTTCTAACAGCAACTTACGATTCAAGATTATCTAGTGGTGAACAATTCATTTGGAGTCAAATTCAGTTTTTTGAATATTTTTGTTTCCTTAAACTTCATATACGTGTATTCTGGTTACTATTGCTGGTTAATGTATGAACTGTTTGGTCAACTGGAGAAGGTTTTACCCATGGCCTGCTCATTTGGTTAGTCACTGTGCTGAAAAAAAAAACAAACAAGTGTTTGATAGGTTAATTAGTTTGTGGAAGATATTCTGGATGCCATATTATCTTTTATAGATGTTGGCTTTATACCATTTCATCTTCATAAACAATAGAGGTGCTTGTATTTTTGGCAATTCTTGTGAAGAGAATACTCAGGATATGGTGTTCGGTGTGCAGAGATGATCAAAATGGAGTTGAGAATGAAGATAATGTGAGCAAATATCTTTTTATTGATCATTCTTGCTGTCCCTTCATCAGGTTCTCCTAACTAGTTTCTTTGAATGCCTATTTTTTTGTTTGCCTTTATTTGATTTTCCAATAAAATGAGCCATGGGGATTGTGGACACGGATATATAAATCCTCAGAAGTTACACTTTTTAAGATTGAAACATAAGGTGGATTAGCTTTCAATATGTTGTTTAGTGTGAATGAAGTTATTTTATTCAGTACTATCAATCGACCCACCCAATGTTAAAATGCACCGCAAACACCCACCAAATTAGTGCCTGTATTTTTCTCTACTTGATCAAAGAAATTGATTTACATATGCCATAACTAAATTTGTTGTCTTGTCGAGACAAAGAGGTTCACCTTTAATTATTGAACTTATTTAAATAAAAGTTGAAGTCACCATATGGTCATTTTTGGAATAAAGGAAGTATTTCTGGACAATTTTACCATTTTAGTTCGACATTGTATAAGTATCACGTGGTCATTTAACATTCAAATAATCTTTCCCGTTGACAGGGATGTGGGTGCCACAATTTTATAAGTTTGGAGACTTGAATGCAATAAGTGGTAGGGTAGGGACATGAATGCTACGCTTGCAAAATATTGGGGACCCTGATGGAAAATAATAATTTTGTTTTTTTTTTTACATGAATGCTCCTATTAAAATGTTGAGCCGACAACGAACCTCTCTCTCTCTCTTTCCCTCTCCGGCTCTGGAAAACCCTAATTCACCAATCAATCGATCCCTCTTTCACTTTCTCTTTCTAAATCTGCACACACTTTACAACTACATGCAACCATATATGTATCCCCATCGATCCATCAATTCCCTCTAAATTTCCTTTTTTTTTTTTCGCATTTCGATCTTCCCCTCGTTTTCATACTCCTAATCTATCTCGATCTTCAAAATTTTCCGTTTTTGATTAATTTCATTCTTAAAGTTCTTACTTTTATTGGGTTTTGATTTAAACAGAAAGGGCACAAGGCTGGCGATTGGCGCCGGAATCAGGTGATGGCGGATCCGCTATGTGTCCGCCAGCAATTGGTGCTCCAATCGTCGATTTTTGCTTTCTTAGGTTTAGGATTAGAGTTTGGAACTAACGTGGGATTAGGGTGGGGAACATTGAATTCGCTAGAGCTTTCTGGAAAATGCTGACTGTGCTGCGGGTTCATCTGCCGTCCGATATTCCTATTGTTGGGTGTGAGCTGACACCGTACGTTCTGTTGAGACGCCCGGACAAGAATTCCGTTACTACTGATGATGTTACTGAGTCCAATCCCGTGGACGGCCACTTCTTGAGATATAAATGGTTAGCTTTAAATAGTTACTTTCCAAGAATTAGTTTTCATCTTAGATGTTACTTATTTGGATTGTGGGTTGTTTTGGTAGTGTTATATTAGTTTGTTTATGCATGTTTAGCTCTAGGGCTTGTAAATTGATATCTCAAGGCTAATTCTTTGAAATGAAGTTTTATGATTTGTTTTTAAAACTTATTTCCCCAAACTCATTTTCAATCTCACATTTCATGGACCCTCAACTTTTATAAACCTTTCAATCACATATTTCATCAAGTTTTATCAAAATTGCTAAAAAATTAATTTTTAGCAAAACCAAAAAATGGGAAAAGTGTGTCTACAGAGAAGCACACAGAAAAAGTACAGTAATTTGCTATTGTTATTTTATTCAATGCTTCATGATTGACATAAGATTAACTATGGATGATTAATTGTTATTGTACTCATTTTGAACTTACTCTGGCATGGGGGATGATTAATTCCATTTTAAGTTTTAGAAACACGTGTCTCAACCTTTCATCATGCATAATTGGCATTCCGAGGACCTTCTATCTGAGTCCTGTATAGACCTCCAGAATTTATTTTTGTTATTATGTTGGTTATTATTTTCAGTTTTATAAGATTTCATGATATATGTGACTTTTTTCTTTGTTAGATTTGAATCTTTTTATTGTTGGAGTCCAGCTGGGTGCTAGACTGTGTAACGTTAAATTGGTTCTGCCAAATAATTTTTGAGAAACAAATAAATTGTTTCTTTCAGGTACCGTATACAAAGTGATAAAAAAGTTGCAGTCTGTAGTGTGCACCCATCTGAGCAAGCTACATTACAGTGCCTTGGATGTTTGAAGGCCAAAATTCCTGTTGCTAAGAGTTACCATTGTTCTCCTAAATGTTTTTCAGATGCATGGCAACATCATCGTGTTTTACATGAGCGTGCTGCTAGTTCTGGAAATGAAAATGGAAATGAGGAGGACGAAGTTTTTGGTCGTTTCAACAGTACAGGTAGTACGGGATCCAGCATGGTTAATATGAGCTTGTCTGGGTCTCAATCAAGCTCCAGCTTGACAAATGGTGCCACACCTCTGTATCCTCCAACAGTTACTCAGAGGAATGGTGGTGAAACATGGTTTGAAGTAGGCCATTCCAAGACATACACACCAACGGCTGATGATATCGGACATGTCCTTAAGTTTGAGTGTGCTGTGGTAGATGCAGAAACAAAATCACCTGTGGGACATTCTAATTCCATATTAACTTCTCGTGTAATTCCAGCTCCATCTCCCAGTCCCCGGCGCCTGATTTCAGTGACTGGTGTTGATGTTCCTGGGCATCTAGATTTGGATGGCCGCATTTCATCTGCAGGAACTTTTACTGTGCTCTCATACAACATTTTATCTGATGCATATGCTACAAATGAATTATACAGCTATTGCCCCTCTTGGGCACTTTCTTGGCCTTACCGCAGGCAAAATCTGTTACGAGAAATAGTTGGCTACGGTGCTGATATTGTTTGTCTTCAAGAGGTATAACTGCATGAGAAATTGCTCATGCTTTCTAAAGCTTTAGTTATTGACTGGAACCAGTATTTAAGTTTGTTAGTATGGTAGAAATAGTTGGCTACCGTGCGGATATTGTTTGTCTTCAAGAGGTATAACTGCATGAGAAATTGCTTGTGCTTACTAAAGCTTTAGTTATTGTCTGGAACCGGTATTTAAGTTTGTTAGTATGGTAGAAATAGTTGGCTGCCGTGCTGATATTTTTTTGTCTTCAAGAGGTAAAACTGCATGAGAAAAAATTGCTCATTCTTTCTAAAGCTTTAGTTATTGACTCGAACCAGTATTTAAGTTTATTAGTATGGTAGGTGGAACGTATCTGAAATATTGGAAGAAATAAGAATTGTGAAATATGAATGCAATACTTGTTGACTGAAAATGGAGCTGTTTAATACCCTCATCTTTGGTTAAGCATTGGCCATTTTGGGTTAAATTGTACTTGTTTTAAAGTGGCTCCAAATGTTAAAATGTCCTTTTGATTTGGAATGTTAAATACGCGATGTATGTTATTCTAATCAAATGCCAATTCGTCGAGGTTCATTTCTTTCGAAGTGATGAATATATTCGCCAATGGATTAGGTCTCTATGGATATTTCTCATACACGAATTAAGATAGCACTTTCACTGTCTTTAAAATAACTTGGGAGTGGTAAACGAATATTTTTTTGGCAAGTCTTTGCTTAAACTTTAATTGAATAAATATTTGCAGATATATTTATATGGATCTGCTTGTCCCATCTTCTCATGTTTTTCAAGTTCTATTCTTTTCCATAAATAACAACCTCTCCTCCAAGTTGGCTTGCCTTTAGAAGTGAGAGTTTACACATCTGAGTGCCTGTTAGTATTTGGGTATTTTTGCTCCTGTCTAGCTTGTCCAAAATGAATAATGCGGTAGATACACCGTTAAACCCTGATATAGCATTTTATTTACTGTCTTTTCTATTTCAGGTTCAAAGCGATCATTTTGAAGAATTTTTTGCACCGGAGCTGGATAAATATGGCTATCAAGCCTTGTTTAAAAGGAAAACAGCCGAGGTTGGTTAAAGCACCTATTGAGTTGGCCTAAAATCTTTCTGTCATTTATGATGCTATTTTTTAGCAGGTTTTCAGTGGAAATATGAACACTGTCGATGGTTGTGCTACTTTCTTCCGCCGAGACAGATTTTCACATGTCAAGAAATATGAGGTGACAAATTCGACTGTATCCATTATGCTATTAAATCCTTTAGTATCATTTTAATCGAAGGCAATCCTGTGTGTAGGTTGAGTTTAACAAAGCCGCACAATCTCTGACTGATGCTGTGGTTCCAACTGTGCAGAAGAAAACCGCCCTAAATCGATTGGTCAAGGTATTGCAATGAAAGATTTTTTATTTTGGTTTGGACCTGAATATATATTATAATTTGGCTCACTAATTTGGCTTACTCCAAACAGCTAAGAATTTTTGTTGTTAAGCACTCTTCTTTCATATAGGATAATGTTGCACTAATTGTAGTGCTAGAAGCCAAGTTCAGTAACCAGGGCGTTGATAATCTGGGGAAGAGGCAGCTTGTTTGTGTGGTAAGAGATTCACTATAAATGTGCAGCTGCCATTAAATTAATTAATTATTAACGTGACTAGCAACATTTGTTCATAGCTTTCTTTATCTGCACTTGTTAAATTCAGTCGGTGTCCTATCATATTTATTGGTTAATGGTGATTAGCGGCTTTTGTTCAATTATCCTGCTTTAATTTGTGCTGGTTCTAACTTTTTAGCATTGATAACCATTCCAGTGAGATGGCACTCCAAATAGTAGACCTTGGGGACTATTTACTGACTCCCCCTACTCTTAAGAAAATTTAAGAATAAGAGATGCTGGACTATATATACGTGTTAATTGTTCTTCTCGACATGTACCTTTCAATGTGAAGAAGGCAAGTATTATGTCACCTTTTGTTCAGTCTGCTGTTGGTTTCTGGCTCTACATCAGCGCTTGTCATGGCTAGGAACTCTGGAAGGCAGAGTAAATAACTCTGGGGCTTCTTCATTTAGGAAATCTTTCCCCGTCAGATGGAAGTTTCAGTTTGAACAGAAAAAGATCAATTAATCAAGAGAACCATGAAGCAAAATAGAAGAGCTCTCCCCATCCCCTTCCTAAAGAGAAGGAAAAAAGATTGCCGAAGAACTGTATTCTCTTTTGAATCAGGCCCTAAATGTGTCTCTCTCTTTAAGAAAGGTTCATCCAAGTGGTTACTATAGCAAAACTGATTACGATAGGGGGAAATCAGTCACATAATTCCTGAAGAGGTTCTACCCTGTGGAAATGCTTGGTAGAGATTTACACTATGTATGATAGAAATGGTCGATTGTGAGTTTGATTTCCTAAATTTATCAACAGCTGAGTAGGTTATTCCAGGATCAGGATATTCTCTAGGCAGAGTGCTGATATAGAACAAAGATATCACATTAGATGAATATGAGCAAATCCTTTTCATCCTATATCGACATGTGGAAATGGAGAACACTAGATTATTATTATTATTATTTTTTTTTGGGGTGTATTTCTGAGAAATTATTGTCAACTTAGTATATATAATAATCTTTATTTATTGGGTAATTTTATTGGCTTTCCTGTTGTATATCTTGTGATTCCTCTTACATGTTGGTAAATTAAATATGTAGCGTTGTTTTACAGGAATAAAACTTAAACAAGTAATACTGTATCATGTGAATTCACACAATTCTCTCGTCCCAAATTAATGTAAAAAAAAAAAAGTAAAGTTTTGCATGGTAATATTGCCCACTAGAGTGAGGGAGAGGGGCAGGCAGACCTATTTTAATTGAGGCGTGAGAAAATTTCATATAACACTATTGGATTAAATGCTATTTTTACGCGATTTTGCCTGATACTATTCTGTGCATCAAGGTGCAACTTTCTTAAATGCACTGAGACTACTGGAATCTAGACCGGGATTTGAACATTTTGATTTTCTTGAAAAAGGAGCATAAGAGTAACTAGAAGTTGTGTCAACCTGGCTTGTTAATTCGTTATTGCTAACACTTTTTTTCTCCAGGGTGGGGGGTTAGTCTTAGAACATCATTGTGAAGTTGATAAATGCAATCCAGTAATGAATAGAGATTATTTATCTTAACATTCATTTATAACTTGTTCTTGGTAATTATCAGTGTGTAAAACCTTGTTTTATATCCCCCTCATTTAGTTTCATCGCTATACCCACAACTTCGAATGGTTCTTCTTGGCAGTCAGTATCTTTCTTGATTTTCTGAATGCAGGCAAACACGCATGTTAATGTGCATCAAGATTTGAAAGATGTCAAGCTTTGGCAGGTCTATTAGCTGATGTCATTCTCTTTAATCTGTTGAACTCAGTTTCACTTTCTAAAGTTTGCTATCATCTTTGTTGTGCATGTTAGGTTCACACACTCTTGAAAGGATTGGAAAAGATTGCTGCAAGTGCAGATATCCCAATGTTGGTGTGTGGAGATTTCAATTCAGTTCCTGGAAGGTTTGTTGGCTTTCATCTTTAATTATATGGTCACTTATTGATACATGTATAGTTTCTATGTGTAAAGCATCCACCTTAGCTCAAATTGCTGGATGCTAATCATTTGAACTGAAATGCAGTGCTCCTCATGCCCTCCTTGCCATGGGGAAAGTTGATCAGATGCATCCAGATTTAGCAGTAGACCCACTTCAAATTCTTCGGCCTGTTAGCAAACTGACACATCAGCTGCCACTGGTATCATCCTAATCAGTCTTAAGATGCTTCCAACTACTTATTTGTCTAAACTATGTGAATCATGTAGTTGCTTAACATTTCTGGTTGTGGTGTTCTACTCAAAAAGGTAAGTGCATACTCATCCTTTGCAAGAGTTGGAGTTGGTCTTGGTCTAGAGCAGAGAAGGAAAATGGATCCTGGGACAAATGAACCCCTATTTACGAACTGCACCAGAGATTTTATTAGTACTCATGATTACATATTTTATTCAGGTATCTGTTTGATGTTTTGTGCTGGTCACATTTTATTTCAGTTTGTTTGCAACAAGTCAATATTTGTTATTATGTTAAATGCTTTTTATTTGTAATTTTATAAACAGCTAATTTGCATTGTTGGAATTATTTTATATGTTTTAAGAGATTAGTTTAATTCATGCTTTCAGCGGACTCCTTAACTGTGGAGTCGCTGTTGGAGCTTTTGGATGAGGATAGCTTGCGAAAAGATACAGCTCTTCCTTCTCCAGAGTGGTCATCAGATCATATAGCACTCTTAGCTGAATTCCGCTGCAAACCTAGAAATAGACGATGACACTAGGTAAGCAATTTTCTCTGTGTCATTACACATTGCACAAGAACTACTTTCGAATATTTTAGTACTAGGCATATCCCCATTCCCAGATTAATGTGTTGAAGAGGCTGAATGGTGGACTACATGATAGTGGTTACATAAACTGTATTGTTAAAACACACCAGCCAGCATTTGAATCAGAAGAGTGAGCTTTTTGGTTTATGCAAGGTAGTTTTTTTTGGTGGTTAATAGACTTGATTAAGGGAAATTCTTTTAAATTTTAATTATTTCTGGAAGTTAAAATAGATGCATCATACCCTTCTTAAATTATCTAGACATGCATAGTCTGTTGGGCAATCAGATTATTAATTTAGGTTTGAATATTTTAACTGGTTCAATTGAATAAACTGATTTAAGTCGTTTTAGTATTTTAGGCCCTGTTTGAGTCAAATTATTGTAGAATATAAATGAAAAATATAACCGTTATTGGGGCCCATACAAGGGCTAGAAAATTTGAATTTAAATATTGATGTGATGGAAAACGGTCATATTTTTCATTTTAATGAGATGATAAGGTGGCTCAAACGGGGCCTTAGTAAAATTTGCTATTCATAGAACCGTGACACCTGTGGTCGCCGGAGATTCTCAACTGGGCTTTGTTAAGTTAGTCTTCCTGAAATAGTTCAGGTCTAGGTAATTCTTCCTAACGTATCTCGTCTAATTACCGTAAAAGAAATGACGTGTGCATATTATTTTGTTTTCTGCAGGTCTGGCCGCAAAGAAGAATTTTAAAAACAGTTGCTGAAACTATTCAAGCATAAAGAAAAGTGATTGTAAGAATGTTGAATCATTCTTCTCAAGTTCATTTTCTAGGTCTATCCTTAGTGGATCTTTAGATTTTAGCTCCTTTGTATCATGCCACCTTTGTCTCATAGAGAAACTTATGGTGATATCTATTTAATTTCGTCCCTTTTTTGCCTTCAAAAGAAATATAATTTAGTGATGTCCGCTGTGCATTATGACCAGGCAATTTATACACTAGAAATACGAATTTTCCCTGCTGAAAGGGTGGTCAGCCGTGTTGTGGTATTTATTTCTTTTGGATTACTGGGAAAACAGATAAAAAAGAATACAAGTTTTTTTCCCGACTCTCTTCCCTTGTTGCAAGTGAAGATGTGCCTTGACCAAACATTGGAGTCCTCTCTTTTTGCTTGGCATAATTCTATAGCCCTGTTTCTTTTATCTTTATCGTTTCTATGGTTCTTTTGCTCTGGCGGATAGTCAACCTCCAACTCAAGTACTCAACCAATGAAGGGAGGAGTACGAGGAATTTGAATCTATACAAAGATTTAAAGCGGGCCAAATTGCTTGCTTGGTACGAAAATACTATCTCGGACTAGCTTGAGACAAGTATGATGTGTTTTATAAGGTGGATTTGACGATTTTTGACTGTACGTTTGAAAGGTATATACAATTTAGGTCAATTAACATGTGGCTAAAATTGTCTGATTAATGGAAACCAAGTTATAATCTCACGACGTGACAGTACTAAAGGCAAAATACAAATTAGAATCTTATTAATTGTGTGATTGACAGGATATATCTTGGATAAAGTTAGCAATTCATCCTAGGCCTCAAATTCTGGAAAGATTGTTTACTCTAGCAATCTTGATCCTAGGCCTCAAATTCTGGAAAGATTGTTTACTCTAGCAATCTTGCAAAGTGCTTGACTGTGCAGGAGTTGCCATTTTCATTTCAAAATTGCTACTTGTACGCATTTGGTATACAACCCTCTCATATGTGTGGGGTCCACAATGAGGGTCCACATACATGTGATAGAGTTGTGTACTAAGTGTGTAAGTGTAGCATTTTTCTTTTCATTTAGATACAACTGATAGTGTATCAAAAGGTTTTGAACAACCTAAAATGTTCAATATTGATGTTTAGCCCCTGTTTGGTATACAATAAATTTTTATTTTTATTTTTCTATTCATTTTCAATCACGCATTCTTCAATAAAATAATATTTTTCATCATATCAATAATTTTAATTTCTTTTTCAATCACACATTCTCCATCAATCTATTATTCCAGAATATATTCTTCCAAAATAATGTGGTTCAAACACACTCTTAGTATTAAATACATTGTTAGTGTTGGCTCTCAAACACCGGTCCACCACTAGAGAGCACCGAGTGGACAATACTGCACTAATGCTTATTTTCAACAATACACATTTTGGCCGAATGATACTGTCGTGGTATATTATATGCAATGCTTGAGAGTCTGGACTGGCTGGTTTTGAGTTGCCGACAATTGTCATGTTTGGCCAGGAGTCTGCTTCATATTGAACAAAGATATGCTGCAACGGCTGTCCAGGGCGATACCTGTGTTTCGCGGGCCCTGAGGCGAATTTCAAAATTTAGGCTCCTAAGTCATAACAAACAATCAATTTTTTAATTTAAAAGAGTCTTACGAAACTAAATTTGTTGACTTAAATCCAACAATAAAACAACAAATAAAAATAAAATATTTAAAATATTTATGTTACAATCAAATAACAATACGAAGATGTTCTAACGAATCACTTCAATATAACTCGTCTTGCAGTTTTTTGAAGCAAAAATATCAATCAATTTTGTATAGTCGAATTGTTCAACCATTTCTTTTTCAATTGATACATTGCCAATCCATTCAATCTATGTTGTGACATAGTTGAACGGAGACAAGTGTTGACCAATTTCAACTTGGAGAAACTTCTTTCTGCTGATGCAACTATAACTGTAACTGATATAGTGAGCAAAACCTTATAAGCAATGCAAGCGTTTGGAAAACTTGATTATGTAAAATTAGATGGATGACTTCTATAATCAACAAATGATGATTATACATTCATTATCAAATATCAATCCTCATTATATTCATTATGACTTGATTTTAGGTCCATTTATTCACTAAAACAATTAAGCTTTTAAAGTTAAGAGTTGAACAAAACAAAAATTAGATTGCTCAGACCCTAAGATTTATACGATTCCAAGTCAAACCAGACCTGAATCAAAACAATCAACATTCAGCAGTTCATATAATTGCATCAGTCTCTCTGTTATATAATGATTCAAGACTTATTCATCCAATAAATGACAGCTACACCAGAATGTCCTATATCAATAAAGCACTGAAATCAAGGTCTTTTGATTGTCACTTCTGATGCAAATGGAAAAGTAATAAGCTATCATGATAAATAGTGAAGACCTCTCAGTTAATTAAAAACTAAAGAAAGGAACGTGCTCTACACTAATCTCTCAACTGAACCAAAAACAGTAACAACTGTCCACAATTAAGCTTATATGGATGTAAAGACATTAGTTTTCGATACAACCATATAGATTGCCTATTATAACAAAAAACTTCATATACACTTGAACAAGAAAAAGCATAAACTAGAAAGCAAAATATTAAAAATGACCTTAAAAGAGAAGCCTACCCAGCATTAGCTTTCTTTTAGCTTTACTATAAACCAATAAAATCGATTATTCTAAAAATACCCAAGAAAATAAAATTCAAAACCAAGTCTTTCATGTTTCTCACAGATAGCTATATAAAACACCAAAAATTACATACACATCAATTTTCAGAAAAAAAAATCATCAAAGAAAAATGTCCCTCCAAATATTTGTTCAAAAAACATACCAGGAACATTTCGAGCTAGATTAACCAAAGCAGAGTGAGCTCCATCTTCGGCATCTGCTGCTTCAAATTTGAGTGGAATATGACGCGGAAGCGAAATGAGGTCGNTTCTACTGATGCAACTGTAGTATAGTGAGCAAAATCTTATAAGCAATGCAAACATTTGGAAAACAACCATTCATTTTCTTCAAGTAATTTAGCACATCAATAGCTATTTCTGTTTCTTTAGGCGAACTTCAAAACTATCAACTATGTACATAAGTCATCACTATTAATGCCTGAATGTCCATTATGGTTCAAATAGTGCTCAAGATTCTTACAAGATTTCAACAAACTATGAACATGCATACTCTTTAATCTCTCCAAATTAAACAAAAAATCAAATGTCTCTTCATAATGTTTAAATTGTTCAAAGCGAGTTTGAAGTAAAGATCGAGCTTGATCAATTATAAAGATAAAATAATCAACTCTAAAAGATTATTCAACTAATTGTGTTACCTCTTCAATGCCACTTTCATCGAAATGCATCTTTTTTCGAATACTGCGTTTCTCTCGGAAAACATCTTCAATTCCCATTTTACTTGCCGTTTGTTTAGCTTCATCCATGACACTAGCAAATCTAGACTCTCTATAATTTTCGAGAAACAAAATAAGTACTTCTAAAAGTTTGATGGCTTCATCAATATCCATGTTTTCGGCTTGAAAAAATTTACTCACGATATTGATAGCATGCAACAACTTATACCAAATAACAATGCCAAACAAGAACTCAAACTTCTCAAGTTCATATGTTGTTAAAGATTTAGCTCCACTCTTCGTTTTAGGATCTTCAACAATGTTTGTCAAGTCAAGTAAAACGTCTCTTATTCATACACATTGCACCTTTATAGGCTTAACACTTTCCACATGACTTTCTCAACGTATTTGTGACAACGGCTTAAGTGTCAGACCTTCAACCTTATCTTTAAAAATTTTCCATCGTTTGGGAGAAGAAGAGAATACTGTGTAGATATGTTGTATCACTCCAAAGAAGGACCATAATTTGTCATATCACATAATGCTAGATTAAGGCTATAACAACCACATGTAGTATAGAAAGCTCTATGATTTATCTCAAGTAACCTTTTTTGTACACCTCTATGTCTCTCAGTCATGTTAGCTCTATTGTCATACCCTTGACCTCTTATATTATCCATATCAAGCTCAAGATTCCTTTAACACATTTTTAAGCTCAGTGAAAAGTCCAAGTCCTGATGTATCATCCACCTTCAAAAATTCAATCAAATATTCTTGTACCATCGATGAGTCTGTTGAATCGTCCATGTATCGTATTACTAGGGACAACTCCTCATGACTCGCATCTATAGTACAATCAAGTATGACAGAAAAATATTTTGCATATTTCACTTTTGTGACAATTGTACTTCTCAACTCGCCTGCTAAAATTTGTATCAATTCATTTTGAATCTCAGGACCAAGATATGTATACTGAACCTCATGTGTGCTTGAGCACGTCGAATGTGTTCTTTCATTATTGGATCAAACTCAGCAACCATTTCTATCATCTACAAAAAAAAGCCCATTGTTTTCAACATAAAGTTACTCACAATCTCCTCGAAATGCCAAAGTATTTTTAGCCTTTTTAACAATAGCAATTATCCTTGTTAACACTTGTTTCCAATGCTCTCTTTCTTTGTTGATGGCCAATTGTATGCTTTCATCAATTATATGTTTTGATTGAAGCCTATTTTCCAGTTCCATCCAACTAGTCATACATCTTATATGCTCTTTAGCCACTTCATGATTTGTAAGGCGTCGATGCAGATTGTACCAATCTTTGTATCCGTATTACCTTATTGACCAATTTTTTTTTATCATTTTTTCTGTCTTAAACAACTTACAGCAAAAATAAAAGATCTTATCTAAAGAAATCGAATACACTAACCATCTTCTATCAGTTGTCTGCCCCCATTTGCAAGTACTCGCTTATATTGCCATGATTCAAAATGTCTATCTTGATTATCTTTGGGAAACAAGATATTGTCAACTCTTTTTGGACCTATTTCAACTAAAAAGTTCATTGTCTTTTGATCAATGTGAACGTCTTTCCAGTTTTCAGGATCCTCAAAATTCAAAGAAAAACAATTCTCTTGATTTAAATCTCCATGTTGAACATTATTTTCATCATTCTGCTTTGATTCATTCTCATTGGCAGGTTCAATCATTTCCTCGTTCTCTTTCTGTCCATCTGCATTATCATTATCATTCTGATTCTATTATTCCTCAAGACCTTCATTCTCTTTTCTTTTCTTTTCTTGTTATTAAAATAAGTATCCATATCTCCAGTCTGATTTCAAATTAATGCCTTTACTCATTCTCTCTCTTTTTTTTTTTAGCTCCAGATGCATATTTAGGAGCCGTGGTATTTAAATCAAATCACTCAACAGATAACAGTTATTGAAAGGTGAAAAAAATAAAGTTTAATTACTTTTCAGTTTCCATACATAAGGCCTAATATATCAAGTATTACACAAAAATGCTCTCTTCTTTTCAGCTCAAGATCTTGACATAATTAGGAAATTCTTGTTTGCAATCACGATATCTGCAGATTTATAAAATCCCAGTTCAAAGAGTACTAAATTAAGTCCAACCCCGATCCTTAATCATCCATACTCAATAGCAATAAAATATTAAGCATCCATTTTTCTTGCTTGATTACTTTCTGATTAAACTTCAAAAGCATTGGTAATCACTAATCAGTAAAGTGTAATCGGCATGTGGTCTGTAGAGATTGGAGAACTACACTACACAACATGACAGCTATACAACCAATACTCATTACTCAATGTAAAGTCTAAACAAAATAGTAAAATACTTACAGACACCTCACAGGCTCACACCAGAAAACTGGACAACGGGGGGGCTGTGTGACTGTGTGTAATTTGTAAACAAAATATAGTAAATACTTACTCAATAATCACGAATTCACATCTCAAGGCCTCACGGTTTTCTCTCATGTGTGTGTATTTTGCTGGAGGACGGAGGTTGAGTCATCATTTTCTCTCTCACGATCGGACCTTCCGGCTTCCAATTTTCACTGCGGCATATCTTCTTCCGTCTAGATTGGAGTATGGCCTTAGTGCCGTAACTGTAGTGAGGTTTTAGGTTAAAAAAAAAAGGTGAAAAAATGGGCTCCTAAAAAATCTGGGCTTGAGGCAGAGGCCTCTCCTCAAGTCCGACCCTGCGGCTGCCATTTGCACGAAGATTAAGGACGCAATTATAAACGAGTTTATGAACCAATAAATGAGAAGTTTTCGACTTCAATAGATGAGAAGTTTTAATAGGGCATACTGATAATAATGAAGAAAACCTTTGCTTTGGCTGATAGTTTGGGATCCACACACTGCTTCACTTTATCGATTGGTCAAGGTATGATATGCAATTGCATAAAATACTAAAGCTAAGAATAATATGACCGACTAGATATAATTTTCTTGAATAGTATCACGCCTTAAATAATGTGAGGGAAAAGGAAAATGAGGAAAAAATTATAATTCTTAGGAAGAAACATTTTGATGAAAATGCTACTGTAGGGGACGTATAATCACCTAAAGATTCTTTCAGAACCAATTATTTTATTTATATAGTAGATCAGACAATTAGATCATTTCAATGAAGTTCAATCAATTCAATTCATGTGGAAAAAAAATTGGATTTATATTTTCTTCTAACGAGTTAAATTCATTGAATGGTGCTAATTTGAAAGCATATTGTGATCATCTTGACATTGATGGTGAAGATTTGTTTCAAGAGTTAAACATTTTGCGAAAAGATTGACAATTCTTGTTATTATTGCATCTGTCGAAAGAAGTTTTTCAAAATTGAAGTTATTAAAATATTATTTACGACCAACCATATTACAAAAGCGACTGAATGACTTAACTTTGATATATAATGAAAAAGATTTGCTAGAACTTGTTGATTACAAAAGTTTAAGGGAAAATTGTAGCGGAGGTCCCAAACCTATCACTTTTTTGCAGACTTTACCTTAACCTACACTTTGTGCCAACCACATTCCCAAACCTTACAAAAATTATCACCTGGGGTCCAAATGGATGATTTCTGTTAATTTGACCGTTAGTTGACCAGAAAAGTCAAAATTAACTAAATTCAGCAAGGGCAAAATGAGAACTTCATAATCTTAATATTTTCCCAAATATTATTAACAATTAAATTTTAAAAAAAATTAAAAAATATGCCCCCACCCCATCGCCAACCACCACCACCACCACCAACAATCAAACTGTCGATCTTCATTATCTTCTTCTTTTCTATTTCCACAACACCTCCACCTCCAATCCACCACCGAATTGAACCATAGCCGCCGAACCACCTTCGCCGCAACTTTCTTACCAAACCATTCTTCCTTTTTTCCCATTTTGTCCCACCAAATCAAACCTGCAATGAATCCATCTTGTTCCACCAATTTTTAGATCTCAAACTTCAAATAGCTTGAAAAGTTTAGGAATGGGTTTCGACGAGGATGAGCCAAATTGAAGGCGAAATCATCTAAGAATGCATGTGGGTTTCTGAAATTTCAATGCCAAAGTTTGAAATTGGATTGTCATTAGATGAATTTTGAACTCCAAAAATGAGGAACCACTGGAAATCCGAACACTGTGTATAAATTTGTGTTTATTGATGGGAGTTGTGACAATGGAGGAAATAAATGGAGGCCACGCATGAGTTGATGGAAGTGGTGAATTAATGGTCAAACTAACAGAAATTATCCATTCGACCCCATGTGCTAATTTTTGAAAGGTTTGAGACTATGGTTGGCACAAAGTGAATGTAAAGGTAAAATCTGTAAAAAAATGATAGGTTTGGGATCTCTGCTGCAATATTTCCAAAGTTTAATTAGTAAGCTTGCTTCTAAAAATCTGAGGAGATTACATGATTTATTGCATTTCAAGGTTTACACGCGGCATTTGATGTTTTTGATTTCAAGATTTGCTCATATGGATTGTACAAAGGGTTTAGTGGTTTAGATGATTCTTTGTCGATGATATATGAATTTTGATGAAGTTTAAGATGTGCTTTTCAGCTTTACTCGTACTTTACTTATTCACGACATTTAAAAAAATAAACAGTATTTAAATTTCATAATTTTGCAATGAAATAATATTATTGAAATATATTTTTTAGCACCCGTTTGGTACACATTAAAAATTTAATTCTCATTCTTATACTCATTTTCAACTACACATTCTTCAATAAAATAATATTTTCCATCACATCAATAACTTTTTCTTCTTTTTCAACCACACATTCTCCATCAATCTACTATTCCAGAATACTTTTTTCCACAAAAATGTGGCTCAAACACACCCTTAATTTCATGAAAGAAACATGCATGCAAAATTTTAAGGCAGGCCTTGAACTAACTTTATTCATGTAAATTAGGGCAATAGGTCGAGGAGACGATGGTGTAAGGAGAGGAGGGTAGAATGCAAGAGTATTGTCAAATCAATAAAATATGTTTGTCGAGAGCAAGATAATGTACTGATGAGATCGAGCAAGACAAATAAATGTTGAATTCGTATACCTCATTCGTCCCTCAAATATAAGCTTGCTTTCATATTTTTTTATCTGTTCATTAATAATTAATTATTTAGAAGTTTCCCCACCTTCTAGACCCTTCTAAATTAACCCTCTTATCTTCCGAATATTATTTACCACTCCCTATCTCTAGACCCTTCTTCTTTTCGAACCCTCCAGATTTCCTCTCTCTTAAATTCACCTATATCATACGTTGAAGTCACCTCCACAGAGAGAGAGAGAGAACTAAATCGCACAAAATGGCACGATTGGGAGAGGGAGACAAGCGTTGGATCGTGGAGGACCGTCCCGACGGCGCCAATGTCCACAATTGGCACTGGGCGGAGACGGACTGCCTTGAATGGTCAAGAAATTACCTAACTAATCTTCTCTGCAATGAACCCATCCTTAATGGAGAGGAAAATTTCTATATCCGTATCAAAGATCTTGCAAAACTTGAGGGTGAGGCCTATGTCAATGTTAGAAAGGGTAAAATTATTCCTGGATACGAGCTCCATTTGGTTCTTTCTTATGAGGCCGAGGCAAAGGATTCTGATGGCAGTTCTGTATTACGTACTGAGGGATCTGTTGAAGTGCCGTATATTTCGGACGAGAATGCTGGGGAGGATCCGGAGATTAAAATTTCGATTAAGGACGACGGGCCGATTGGGAAACGATTGAAAGATGCATTTGTCTCGAAGGGTAAGCCGTTTGTGTTTGAGAAAATTAGGCAGTATGTTGATGCAATGGCGAAAGGCGGGCCTGCAAAGGATGATTTGGAGGTCAAGAAAGTCGCCCCTAAGAAACCCTCGGTGAGTAATAGTAATAAAACTGTGGATAATAATTCTGCGAGCAGAACGAGTACTAGAAAGGAAAAGCGGAAAGAAGGGTTTAAGACGATAACAATGAGCGAGAAGTTTAGCTGTAGAGCGAGGGATTTGTATGAGATATTGATGGATGAGAATAGGTGGAAGGGGTTTACACAGAGCAATGCGCGGATAAGTAAGGAGGTCGGAGGGGAATTCAGTATTTTTGACGGGTCAGTTACGGGGACCAATGTCGAGCTGCAGGAAGGCAAGTTGATTGTTCAGAAATGGCGGTTTGGGAGCTGGCCTGATGGCATGGTGTCCACGGTATGTGATTTGCTAAAAGTTTTTCTTAGCCATCGTTAATTTCTAGTCTTATCTATTTATAAAATTGACATGGCATTTCGGAATTTGTATGGGAAATTGTGAAAACTAGGTTAAATGGATGAGCAGCCAGTGATAAATGTTAAATGTGTGTTTTCTTATGGAAAGCTGGATCCATATATGTATGTCTATATATGGCTAATGTAGCTTATGTGGAGTTTATCTTGGCATTATTGATTAGCTGTCTGAATATGGTTATGGTTACCTGAATTTGCATAGTATTTATAGGTTTCAATTGGAATCGACTAAAGAAATGTGGATGCTTGATCGTGCAGGTGCGGCTTACTTTCGACGAGCCTGAATCTGGTGGGGTGACAATTGTCCATCTCTCACACACTGATGTTCCTGAGGAAGACAGGTTGGTTTGATTGGTCACATATTTTATTTGGTTGTTGAATTCTGTAAAAGAACAACTCTGATGTTGATTATTGGATGATGCAGATATGGAAATGCTACTGTTGTCGAAAATACTGAGAGGGGATGGCGCGATCTTATTTTCCACAAGATTCGGGCAGTCTTTGGTTTTGGAATATGATTTTTCTCAGTTACATGGTCTTTATGAGAGTCGATTTTCTTTGACATACTTAACCAATTGTTTTTGTTTTTTAGTCATGGTTATTGGGCTTCTAATGATGCTTTGATCAAATCCAACTTTTGCTATTGATTGGTTTTCAATTGTAGAAGCCAATGGAATGCTTTTGATTCTTGTTGGAGTAATAATTAGCTTACTTTTTGCTTTCAGCCAAAAGAAAAAGACTGTTATGCATTATTTGTCACTTCGTACAATTAACCACAAATATATACTTCTAAAATATGAGGTATGACAATTTGTTCTAGAAATCAGTTTTATTTCCATTTTTGTTTAAATGGTTCACATGGATGTAACAATTCAATTCCGATCTTCCCTATTAACGGGATGTTTGTTGCCAATATTACTTTAGATGTTGCTTTGGCCGAGTGTACATGGAATCTTTCAGCCGATTTTGGTTTTCATCTTTACTGTTCTTACTTTAGTTATTTTGGACCGGAATCGACAAAACCATTATCTTATCCCCCAGAAATTGTTTTCTATTTTTGCTACTTGCATATTTTTCTTTAAAAGATTGCTTAATACTATATAATCTCTGTGCACATTGAATATATATATATTTAATTACCAGCTTATAAAACACACCAGTAAGTGGCATTTTCGTTATCTAATTACCATACCAGCTTATAATTTAATTAGAAGTAAGTGATTTTGTAGGATTTCGTAGACCTTGCATATGTACTAGTTATATTCATAATATATGAAATTATGGGTTGAATAGAGTAGCGTAGTACAATAT
Organism: Fraxinus ornus; assembly: GCA_903798235.1. Classification (NCBI taxonomy): domain Eukaryota; kingdom Viridiplantae; phylum Streptophyta; class Magnoliopsida; order Lamiales; family Oleaceae; genus Fraxinus; species Fraxinus ornus. The sequence continues at coordinate 43,696 of CAIGRF010259185.1, forward strand.
TGATCTTGACAAATGAACACAAATATAGTTTCTTATTAGCACAATATTCTCTTAAACCACTAGCTAGAAAATATTCCACCCTAATTATGGTGACAAGTTCCTAGTTAGCTTTCAAACTATTGAATTTTCGATTCCCACCATTGACATAAAACATAGTTCATTATCTAGTTAGGTTTGTAATATTTCGGTGTAAAGCATTGTGAAAATGAAAACAACCAACCATAGAAATCTCATTTACAGACTTAAATGACAAGACATGAAGCAATTCACATTTTCTTACACCATTAATATTTGGGAGAATTGCAGTCATGATATCAAACCTCTCATTTAGTACCAGATTTGATCCAAACATTTCATGTGTCACCCACCGTAACAAACATTTTAAAGTCCAAATGGATGATTCCCTTACCCCAAACTTGTCGCCACCACCCAATGAAGGAAGAATAAGAGTGTGATGGAGATTTACATTTACAACAGAGCACATAAACAATAACAAATGCTAGTGTTTCAGGCGCGCGCGCTCTCTTTCTCTCTCTTTTCTTCATAGCTGAAAATCGAAACTGATTTTGAAATTAGATTTGATTTTGAGGTTTTGTAATTGTTGTAGTGTAAATGGTGGTTCTAGTGAATGAAGATGGTGATGGTGAGGAAAAACGATGTCGGAGGTACCAGTTAAATGGTGGCGATGGCGTGAAGGTTCGATTGCTTGAGGAAACTGCTGGTTTTGAGGGAGCTAAATGCTCAATTTCTCTCCAAATGCTTGAAGGAGCTACTGGTTTTGAGGCGATGGTGGTGTCTAGTTTTGAGACAGCGTTGGAACTGGAGGTTGAGGCGGTGGTGGCCGACAACTGTAATTGGAATTTTTTGGAATTAATTTCCTTTTTGTTTCGATGGCGAAGGATATGGATTCAGGTGATATTGCGTTGTCTTCAATTCATGCTAGGATGAAAAGGGAGTTTGCGATGTTGATGAAGCTGCCAATGATGGGTGGGTTTGTTGTGGAAACAATACAGGAGTTGAAGAAGAAAAACACCAAAATGAACAATAATTCTGAATCAAATCACGAACAAAACACCGAACAATATGGAAAGCTTGAACGCGTGATCGCTATCTTCAAACTAAATTTGCTCTCTCTTAGGATTGATTGAGATGCTTAAGGGTTTCCGACAAACGATTTATAGGAGTAATCAAACCTTATTGCAGAATTACAATAAATAAATAAAAAAAATTCTACTCAAACTAGAGAACACAATAGGGAGAAAATGAATATGAAGAAGAAAGTGATTTCTATTGTTTTTGGAATGATAAATGATCTTCTTTTTCTATGTTTTTTCATCATGTTCAAAAGAACTATGATCACCTATTTATAGCCTACAATAAATGGATACGAATGGTGCCAAACATTGTCAAAAGCCACCAAATTCAAAATTACAACAGATAAAAAATGGCCATAAACGGTCAAAAANTTTTTCAACATGTTCAAAAGAACTATGATCACCTATTTATAGCCTACAATAAATGGATACGAATGGTGCCAAACATTGTCCAAAGCCACCAAATTCAAAATCACAACAGATAAAAAATGGCCATAAACGGTCAAAAAATAATACTGCATGGTATGAAACATACCGGGACATTTAGTCCCGGTATATGCCATGCAATCGCATGGTCCAGTGAACCATGGTTCACTTATGCGTCTATTTTGATCAACTTCCATTCCAAACTCGATTTTTCTCATAACTTTGAATAACAATATAACAATTCCCTACTTGTTCAAAATTATACGATACTTATGCATAAAGATTATATATCTTTCGAATTAAATCTAACCATAGTGTAATTCAAATAGAGTAAAGTCGAAATCAAAGGTA
>CAIGRF010259201.1:0-11624 GCA_903798235.1 Fraxinus ornus
AGCGGTGTTGCAGTCTTAGTTAATAGTTTAAATTAGGACGTTATTATTACTTGATTAAAATGTTTAAATTAGTTTAAAAGGTATTAATCAAAATACTTATTTTAACAAAGTACATAGCCTAATTTTTCCATATATATATATATTTGAGCCCAGAAGGTCAGGGTGGGCATGTGCCCACCCTAGGCCTTACTGGGCTTCGGCCCTGCTCGAAACACCCGAAGTCATAGTTATGTAGATATGAAATTCTGTTCATATCCAACTAACCATGTATATATTTGTTTATGTCTCATAGAACATGCATAAAAATTCCGAAATAGCTCGTGATTCATTTTCTACTATATTAAAAATTCTTTTAATATAGTGCGTTTGTGCTTCGCTTGGCCACATAAATTACAGGTGTGCAATGTTTTTACGGTGGCTAGATTACTTAATGCAACTGTTGTTCTATAAAATATTATTTCTTTTATACAGATGTGTGTATAAAAATTCCGTAATACAATCTTCCATCCAATCTTAGCATTCAATACGCTAATGCTACCTTAAAAATAACACAACATGTGCATTGCACGAGGCAAAAACTAGTATTATATATAAATTTTAGTTGGTTTAGATTATATTAGTCAAATTGAGATAATTTATTTATAAAAATACACATTTTAATTGATATGAATTTAAAATGTAGTGGAATAAGAATAAATTGTGGTGATAATATAACCACCACCTATTTATTAAAAGTGGATAAATATATAAAACTGATGGATGAAAAATAAAAAATTAGTTGTTGTAAATATAATAGCATTTATGAATGATTTTTATACTTTTACAAGTTATAACCTTAGTCATTATGATTGTTGCATTCCTTGTAATCACAATTCTTCCTCATAAATATGGAATTTTGATTCTTATAAAACAAACAAGGTTATTGGCTTCTCTTATTTTCTCACTAATTTATATCAGTTGCATAGTTATTTTAGCTCATGTTTGGGCTTCATTTTTTCAAATTATAATGAGAGGAATATTAATTCTTTGAAGAATGTGTGGTTAAAAAAAAAGAAAATTTTTGTAGATTTACGTATTATATTAATTTATTGAAAAATATGTGATTGATCAAAAGAAACAAAAATGAATTTTAATTTAACGTGGCCAAACAGGAGCTTATTGAAAAAAGATTTTAAGTGAAAATAATTTCAAGAAAAAAAAATGAAATTTAAAGAATTTTTAGAAAAAAAGGCCTAGTGCATTCCCAATCCCACATTGTTGTTTTTTCAATGTTCTCACTGGAACTCGTCCTTAAATCACTTGGAATTTTGATTACTGGCTGTGACTCACAGTTCTCCAAACATAACGGCCGGAAAATTGGGATTCCTTCTCCGGCGGATCGTTACCACTGACAAGGTATCTCTATATCATATATCCAATCTGTTTAGTTGCTCCTTAACCCACATTTATGAACGTAGCACTGGAGGAATTGTAAGCATGATCACCGTAAGACTCTTGATTACATCCTTTAAGTTGATCTGAGAGATAATTTTACTAAAATTTTCTTTTCAAAAGGAGTCTATGTACCGGATGAATTCAATGTATTTTCCTTTTTGATTGAATTTTGAGGTTTCTTCTGGACAATTTGCGGATTTATAGTCTTTAGAAACCCACAATCAGTCTTCTTGGCGCTGTGAAGATTCCGCAACTCTGCTGATTTCAACCTGGATTCTCATATTGAGTGCACTAACTCTTGATAATGAAATACTTTCCATTATTAAGCTAGCAGATGGTAAATTCTTTTTGTTTTTGCATCTCGAATCTGGCTGGAAATGCTTGAAGGTAGCTTGAATTCGCTTCTCTATTTGAAAGATACCATTTACATTAGTTGAAAGCCTCTTCAGATTTAAGTATATGTATTTCTTTTGAGTGGTTCTTCTTTGCTAGTTTATATAATTTAATAATGTCAGAATTGTTTTTATGTAAATACTAATAGGAGCTTTCTGAATATTTTGTTCTCATCTGGCAGGGGTTATCTTCTTTACTAGATTGTCTGAAACTTGTTTGCAAACTACTGGTGAGGGCGGATATTGTCTTCAGACAATGTCACAATTCGCGTGCTTTGGAGATAAATTTCTATTTGATTCGTGCAGAGTTCGTAGTAAGAGTTCAATGGATTTTCTTGTGCTGGGACTCTCATTTCCCTCCTCGTTACTTGCTTCTCCAACGAGTGCCAAGCACCACGGAAGGAGTAGCAATTACATGATGAATTGGTTTATTCTCGTACATGGTCCGAAAAAGGTAATTGTTCACTTTCCTTCGTTTTAGTGAAGCTCATTTGGTATTGGTTGTAATTAGAATAATATCTTTAGTTCTGCAAATGCAAGTAGGTCTAAGTAACTGCATGTTTCTTGACATGGTAGAACTAAATACTATTACAAATAAACACACGTGTAATGAGTGCATTATTTATGTCATGGTAGTCTGGAATATAGTTTCGCACATGAATATTTTGTGAAACTCGGGTTACATTTATTCCAGTTAATAGTTTTTATTAACCATATTATGTTGCATAATCATTTTTACTATTTCTATAGATTCTAAATAGTATGTTCCATGCGAACAAGTTAATCCAACATGCTTTCTTTTGCCAAAATCAGTGTCTCCAATAATGTAGAAAATGTAATTTGGAGTTGATGTCAGGTATCTTCTTGGATAACTTGGTGTTTATTTTGACATAATGTTGGGTTACATGCTCATTTCTCTTTCGGATAAACCTGAAAGTCAATTGTGCAACATTTTTCGTCTCAATTACATTTCTTCACCTTATGTTTTGGAAGAAAGTATGATTAGAAATTGGCATTACAAATGAGAGAAATATGCGTGCAAGGGTCACAAAAAAAAAGTCCAATTAAGTGACAATTGTGTGAAAAAACAGTCCTTGATTTCATTAACTACCCCTTGCTCTTGGTTTCATCTATCCCTCATTACTATGTAAGAGTCCTTAGAAACTACATTTTCTTTGATAATTTAATTGACTTATTTTGGTTGTAAATGCCTATTTCATTTGTGTACTCTTGATCTCTCATACTATTATTTCTCCTAGTAGACAGAGGACATTTGATTTCAATCAAGTACTTTTATTATTTACCAGTTACATGTTCTACAATATTTGTGCTTTCAAGTCCTTTTAGTTTTGCAAACTTCTAAAAGGATGGTAAAGAGTTCCTGTTCTTTATATGTGAAAATCGGAGTTATACCAGTGGATCAATATTTCTTGCAATAATTTTAGTATCGATGTTGTCTAATGTTCATTGATCCTCGAAGTTTGATTAATAGCAGAGTCAAATATATTGTTCTAAGTACCAGTAACCTTATCAGCAATAATATTTTTTTTTATTGGAATAGAGAGCCCAAGCAGTGGATGGGATTTGTGATGAAGTGCTGAAATTCTATTTAAGGTGTACAAGAAATTAAGTTTAATTAGGTTTTTTATATGTTTTATTGTAATTTAAGACAATTTCATTTTGTTTCCTTTTCTAGGTAAACCATAGTTTCGTTTCCATATCTAGGGCATATTAAAACCTATATAAAGTGGGTAATTCTTGCATTACAACACAATATTATTATCATAGATACAGCCAAATAACTCATCTTCATCTTTTTTTGTTTCTCTCTTATCTCTTTCTCCTTTCGCTCTCTTTCTCTTCTCTCTATTATACAAGTCAATTTGATATCAAAACTTAACATTTTCTCTTACAAATTACTTGATGTGCATTTTGAGGTTTATGGATAGGTAGTTTGCAACATCCGTCTCCATCCCCCAATAAAGTCTCTGCCATGCTCTTCGCCCACCACTAATTCAGCCACTAGAACCAATCACAAAAACCTGAACCACGCAATTGACACTAACCTAATCCCATCGTACCAGCCTTTGAATAACATAGACGAGCAAAACACACAAAATAATGACATCTAGTTAATTTTGGAATATAGAATTTGGTCTTTGTATCCAGCTAAATCTGAACTATGGAATTTGATATTTATGAATTTGATATTTGCATCCAGTTAATCTAGATTTGGAAGTTAATCGTGATTTTGTGGTATTTCGAATTTCCATTTGTTTGGTTTAGTAACTGAATATGTTCAGATTGATGTTTTGGATTCTAAAATGAAGTTGCAGAAAACGAAGAATGTCATATTGTTAGTCGAGCTCATAATGCTACGTTAGGCCGATGGACCATATGACACGTTTCAACCTGCATGGAAGGGAAGTGTCAACCTTACATACAAGGGGATGTATTTTTTGTAAGGAAATCTTACATTATATGTCCGTTCAAGATAAGGAAATCTTACATTAATGGTATGTTTTAATAGATCACATGAAGTTATACGCAGAAGTCATCTAGGTTTTCTTTTTGGCAAACTCTATATGCTTTCCATTGTGAATTTGACGAAGGGTATTTGATATTATTGTAATTTATCTTTCTTTGTTAAAGGTATTCTAGGCTTTTCCTTTATTAAAGTTATAGTCCATGATTTTCCTCTTTATTTATAGTCCCTATGTACCCTTTTATTTATTGAGTAATACTTTATTTAACATGGACAACCAATAAGTTTTCTTCTGATCTACGGTCAAATTAAAGTGATTATTAATAGTTTATGTAGGGTCCATTTGGCACAATTATTGTGAGTAGAGCTTTTTGGTTGTGAATTAATAAAGTGCTTTTGTATAAACCTAATATTTATTTAATTAGGTTAGATTCAGAATTTGTTTTTGGATATATTAATGTGTATTTTGTTGATTTTAAGGACTCATTAAATGTAGATTACAATTTACCGTAAAAGCTCAATTAGAGCTTTTTGAAGAAGCTCAAAGTTTGAGCTTTTCTAAAACATCTTTTTTAATTATCAAAAAGAAATTTTTGAATTCACTACCAATATTTGAAACAAATGTAGTTTTGGCCTCTTGAAAAGTGCTTTTAGGCTTTGGAAAAGCTATGATGCACCGACACGATACGCTTCAGATACGCTGACACGCGATTTTTAAAAAAAGTATAGACACGAAACGTTGATTAAATTCTTAAAAATTAATCATTTATATAGTATAAATTTAGTTTTATACTTGTTATTAATTTTTCTTGTTGAAATCTTTTTAACATGAGTACCTATTTGTTACTTGATAATAACTTTGAATTAACAATATATAATATTTCTAATATAAAAAGAAAAATGATTATGATGGAGTGTCTGAGAAGTGTCAGACACGACTCATGTCCGACACGTGTCGGACACAGACACGTTATCCTAATTGAAGTGTCTGTGTTACAGAGTGGAAAAGCCTTCCAAACATACCTTCGTTGCTTAGTCGTGATAAATCAGGAATTTTGGAACTTGTGTTACTTATTGCTACCTTTGCATGTAATAATTCTATCGATAGATCCACTAGTTGTACTTTGTCTCAAGTAGTCCGGGGTCTCTCTTGCTAACCCCTTGACCTTGTCCTTTGCCTACTAATTTCCATTTCTCTGGTTCTTAAACTTACTTTTGTTGATCATATTCATGAATCTCATGATGATATAAGACTTAAAATTGCTTTAAGTAATGACAACTATAATTTTGTAGCTAATTTACACTCTAGGATAAGGAATTTAATATTGGTTATTATGTCATGATTCAACTTGACCCTAAACATTTTCCTAAGAATGTAGCAAAAAATCTCTATGCTCGTTGACTTGGCCCATTCCTCATTGCTAAAAGACTTGGAACTAATGTATCTACTTGATTTGCCTACGTACTTGAATGTTAGTCTAATTTACAATATAGTAGACTTGTATCCTTGTTGAGATAAATTTGAGCTTCCAGTTATGCCATCTTCCATTTTCGTGCCCATCCTTTCGGGCTCTTGTAATTCACTTCCCTTAATAGTATCATTGATAAGATGATCAATGATGAGGTTGTTGCTTTCAAAGATGGTGGTTTTCTCAATGTTTCTGGTGAGCTTGAAAAATCATCCGCAAGTCTATTTGAGGTGTAAAACAAATTAAGGGTCCGTTTGCCAAGATTTTTGAAAAGTCAAAAAGAAACTTTTGGGATTCAGAAGCTGTTTTTGGATCCATTTGACTAATTTTATTAAAGTAATTCTTCTAGCTAGAAGAGCTTTTAGAGGAAGTTAGTTCAACGTGACTTTCTCGAAAAGTACTTTCAAAATAGGAAACTTTTTTAAAAATTAATTTACAAACAAAAATTAAGATAACTTTTTCAAAAGCTCTTCTACAAGAAACAAAACCAAAAGTAAAAATCATGTCAAACAGGCCCTAAATTTAATTTGGGCATAGTAAACCCTAGCTTTGACCTATATAAAGATGGTATAAAGAGGGTGTCTCATCTCTTTCTCCCTGTCGGCTATCTCTTTCTCCCAATCGGCTCGTCGTCTCTGTTTCTCTTCTCTTATTATTCTCTTGGCAATAGAATTTAAGTAATCACTCCATTTGATTGTCCGGCATCCATCTTCGCTTTGGCCAAGGAAACCGAATCTTCGAAGTAAATCTATTTACGTATTTCGGATTTTGCACTTGAATTTAATATTTTCTCGGCATCCTTAATTATTGAATTTTATATTTGAGTGGCATGTGCGAGTTTATGGTTGTTTAGCATCTATTTATATCTAAGTTTTTTAATGATTCATATCAGTTTTCCTTCCTCTTTGTGAATAAATATAGATCTTGTTAAATTTTGTGCTTGGTGTTATTCATCAACTTTGGATTCATTTGACTGGTTTTAAATGTTTGTTTTAGCTTGTATATGTTGTTAAGGGATGAATCTAGAAATTTAGGATGTAAGGCTGAAATTAAGAAAGTCAATTTAATAAATTCATATGTGACATTAAAAGTCATTTTCATCTAGTTTAAAGTTGTTTCTGATAAGCTTTTGAAACGTAAAATTCATAAAGAATCTACATCTATTTTCTGAGCAAGTTCTTGTTCAATGAAGAGCATCATATAATCTACAAGATAGTTACCCTCCATTTTGTTAACGAAGATTCATCTTTACTTGTTTCATTGTTGAAAATGATTGATTAGTATTCGTTGTAGAAACATGTAAAGTCAATGCAAGACGAATCAACTTGATACCATAATATGTCTCCGACTTTCTACTCTTAGTCAATTGCCCACATAAATCAATAAGTGTAGAAACTTGAAGCTGAAGTTGACTCTTCATGTCTAGCTCATAATGTCGCAACTAGTAATCTAAGTATGAATGTCTTGTTTTGAAAATCTTCATGCTAGAATTTCTTTGCAAGTGTACAATTACCATGACAGTTAAATTTTGTGTCCATACAAGGAAATTGCCACAATGACATTAAATTTTGTGATGCACATATTACTAGTGGTCGTGCTAAAACGGAATTAAACCTTCGATCATGAGTTTGGAACATCAAAAATTGAGTAGCTAAAATGAAATTCCGCTCAAAGTTTAGTGATCTCGTTCCGTTTTCACATAAAACCAAAAAATGAGCTCTTTGTGGCTATAAGCAAACCCAGGAAATTTCACTTTCCTATATCTACCAAGAAAAATCCGCCCACCTTTCCCGCTATATATAATCTATTCCCCTTCACCCTTTCTCCAAAATCTCGTTCTTCTCCTCTATCTCTCTCTAGCAAATCCAGTCTCTCTTCCTAAAGGTACAACCCTCCTTATGCTTTTGCATGATTTTTATTCCACCACTCATTTCTTGTATTTAATTATTCTTCTCTCCGTTAAACTGTTTTCTTTAATGGGTGGTCTTCTATATTAGATAGAATATTATATGAGTAAACTTTAAAGGACAGGCCCAGGGGGTGGAATCTAATAGATCTGGATTTTGTACTTTGCTCTGAATTGATTATTTGCAAATTATTCTGCTTTCTTTCACAGTTTCATGTTTTAAGCATGTACTGTTATTCTGCTTTTGGATCTTGAATATTTCGAATTTGGTGGATCTGACATGGGCTGTAGCCCTGTCCAGCCCAGGCCCAGATCTGCCACAGAAGAAGACCATGCAAGTCTTTTGTCTAAACTCGGCTTCTAAATGACACTTCTATGCAGACACATTTTAGAAAGTGAATCGATGAGGAAAAGTCAATTCATTTAGTCACATAACAATAAGAATTCAAACAATATGGCAATTTACATTGTAATATCCTACTCCTGCAGAAGAACTATTCAAGAATGCTGAAGATAGTTTGCCAAAAGAAAATACTTTCACTGAAGAGTTTCTTGTTTACCTGGAAAATCCTTGCTAGTGCTGAACATCTTCGTCTCTGTTTTTTAATCAAATGAACACGGACAACCTCTACAACTTCCCCTCTTTTCAGATTCATACCAAAATTATCTGCTTCTTTCTCGTAATAACAATCATCTGGGTTACAATGAAACCATTTTCAAGTACATCAATTATCAACTCAAAATTCTCAGGAGTGCCAAGCTCATGCATCTCCTTTTCAGCATAGAACTCGCTATTTAACTTGTTCAGCCACTCCTCGTCTTCACAGTCCATGTCATAATTGGCAGTCCTCTTCGACAAAGCCCTGACTAGCTCATGTTCTTTCACAGTAATGTACGAATCAGGTTTCACATAAAGAACAGTGTTGCTATCTAAAGGTATTAATACTTCATGTACTCAAGGAGCAGGAATGACACTATCCGCAGAGGCCTGCATAGTACGATCTAAGCATTCCTTCTAAAGTTCCTTGAAAATCCAACATATCTGTTTATTAGGAAATTCAAGCTTCCAACAACTGTCCCTAGTCCATATTATGGAATGAGGGAAAATGTTGCAACTAGATGACCTCATTACCCTTTCTGGTTTGAGGCTGTATCGCCTAGTCTCATCCCTTGTAATTGCAAGAAACCATTGATTTGAAGCAGTTAGTTCTAATCTAACAACAGCTCCTTCTTCCCTGTAACACTTGTCCATTTTCAATAATTAATATAGTGGCAGAACAGCTATTAGTGCTCATATCCGGTGTCGCACATCCAGGGTAGATTTTAGGAGACTTAGAGAATCCAACAACTGAATGTGACATCTCTTCCGGAATCATCAATCCCTGCTGCTACCGTGTTGCAATCATATCTCTCTCTCCCAAAGGTATTTGAGGTGAGTGTTTTTCATTATCTGCTACATCTTTTACTTTCTCAACATCCTCGTTCACACCCAACAAATGTCTCACAAACAGATAAGAAAGTTGCACATATCTAAGATAAATGTTTGAATGCACAAGCATAAAGGGGAATAGCATAAAAATCCACAGTGAACACTGCTACCAAAGACCTGGATCCTGATATTTTGCAAATATCAGGGTTCTTGATGGATTTAGAATCCTGAAACATGAAGAAATAAAAAATCTAATATAATCCCGAGAAAGAATATAGAAATTGATCAATAAACGGACCACTGTATAATTCGAAGAATCCCTAAAGTTCCTCCAGGCCCAACACATACAGAATTGATGATAATAATAAAGTAATCAATTTAAATTTGATTTAGCAATTGGAATTTAGGGTTGCAATTAAAAGTCGCCACGATACCAGATGGACCCATGAATACAAATTGACAGAAGTTGGAACTTTTGATTTTCATGCCTATTGACCAGCAATCAAGCAAATATTTAACCAGCAAATAACAGAAATTTACCTTCAGAAAAAGAACACCGTGTTTAATATTGGCTGTGAATGCACAAATGCAGAAGGCTGCTCTAATTCAATCCAAGCCCTACTCATATACAGCAGTACGGAATTCAAGAAGCATGCAATCTGATAACCACTATTAAAGGAAGACTCACTGGCAACAATACAAAGCTCCAGACCCGTAATAGCCAAATCCTGTAATCCACATGTTACATATAGTTCAGAAGTTCTACATTTTTCCTTCACCGGTCCCTCATATACTGCTTCCAAAACCTCTTATCCTCCGTACCCTTGGGACAGAGTTTCGGCGTACCGGTTTTGGATGTTGATGAGCGGATCGGTTTTGAGTGGTTTTAGTATCGATTTTTAAAACAATACAACCTGTGGTTGGGAGTTATTATCCACCCGTTCTGAAGTTTTTTTTTTAAAGTAAAATTATATATATGCCCATGCATAAAATAATAACATATATGTCATGTTAATGATAGTTTCAATAATTCCACAAGAAAATGGTGAGTGAAGACTAAAAAAAAGTTAATAATTTACAAAAATTCTTTAATCAAAAGAATGGTCGACTACATGACCCTTCTTAACTATTTAAATAGATCAATACATTCAATGCTCAATAACTAGAACCCGACATAAAATGATTGTATTAATTTTTCATATACTATTTCTATTTCTATTTTTGAAGGTTAACAATTCTCTTCCATTTTTTGATAAAAACAATCACACTTGTAGAGATTAATAACGAGTTACACACCACTTAATATATTAAAAGTAATAAAACTTATGAAATACTAATATATCGGCCTCTTGGCCCAGCAATATGTTGCATTACTTAATCTCGTACTTGCTCACTTGCACAATTGATTTGATTCCCAATTGAGCTAGTTCGTGGAGTGAGCTTTTGTGTTAATACAAGTGCAAGTAATCGGATATTCATCATATGGATGTGATGTATACATATGGAGATGTACATGATAAGATCATCATTACCAAGATCGTGATGATTGGCCATCTAAAATGCAAAATTGTAGAGACAAAAGACAACAACAAAAAAAGTCATTAGTAAAAACTTCAAACAAAAATAATATGCAATTAATGATGATGGTGAGCTTCATCAGTTATGCAGTAAACAAAGTTCATCAAAGCTACTATTCATTACAGGAAATTGAAATATTTTACACCAACAGGTACCACCCCTTCTCAGGTCCGCCCCCCCCAAACTGGTTCTACTATAAAGGCCTATCTCACTACCAACTGGATCTGCATATATTTTCTTTCATCTACAATAAAATACACTTACAAAATACATTCTCAAATAGGCATTTTGACCTACAATTGAACTGCGTGCAAACACTTGCAAATTCGCCCAAGGATACACAAATACATCCCATATATATACGAATCTATTCACAAAGAGAGAGCCCCCATCAGATTTTTTTTCAATTGTGGTTACTCAGTTTTCTCACTTCGATTAATGCATTGTAGGCTTCCATTCAAGTTTTAAAAAACCTCACATTTCATTGGAACTACATACTTCTAATTTAACCATTGAAGATTGGGGAAAATACAATATAAATAGAATCTATACCTAATATTGATAGAAATCGGAGAAAGGCTGAAGGATGAATGGTGAAGAACCCGTTGAAATGAATGATTTAAATCTTAACATTTTTTTGTATACGTAATTTAGGATAAATTTGATAATAATAATAATTATTTAATAGGGGGTAAAATTTGGGAGAGATTTTGAGAAACCTGGTCGATTTGGTGGGTTGGTTGAATCGGCCAAAATTATACTAGGGTTTGGATGGTTTTCAAGCCATCCAAAATTGGTGCCCAAAAAATTAGTAAGCAACCATTTTTCTAACATTTCACAAACCGTATCACTCAAAATCGGTGAAAAAAGTATTAAAGCAAGCCCTTAGAGGGAGTTAATTGTTTCGATGGTCACTGAACTTTATGAACTG
>CAIGRF010259204.1:9809-28056 GCA_903798235.1 Fraxinus ornus
AGAGAACTCACCGCTTGAGGAATGCCAAGAATAGCAAAGAGGGCCAAAGCACCGACCTTGACGCCAGTGGCCGGTGGTGGATTAACATCACCATTATGGATGGCATGTCGGCGTGTAGACTGCGCCAATTTGGTGATCAAGACGGTCATGGCCAAGCAAATGGCTAACAAGAAGTTGGCAACACCCCAAAGCCGCTTCACCCCACCAAGTCCACGCGCCAATAACTCAAGAGCGAGGGAGGCGCACCCCAACACCACAGCACTCAGCATCAGCCCGAGTGCCCCTGCACGCACCCCTTGGTCGTACAACTTCCCTTTCCCCACCTGTCCTCCGTACACCTCCTTCCCCATCCAATCAGTGTCGAATAACAAGAACGGGAACCAAGCAATCCAATTTAAACAAGTCACCAAGAGCAAAGCCCTCATGGGCCTAGGTAAGCCCTTCAATGCACCAAATAACTCCCCCAAAACTGGTATTTTCCTCTTCTTCACCACCCCATGACCTATGTTTTCTGGTGACTCCGCCTGTGAAGGGACAACGGCCGGTTCACGCACAATAGTCAAAGCCAATATTGTTAGAGTCAACAAGAGAAATATTGAGAGGAAAAAACAGCTCTTGAGATTTGCACAATACACATCACAGGCTTTTGTTTTGGTAAAAGGAAATATTTTGAACAAGTGAGTGTATGATCCAGCTGCATAACCGAGCACGTTCCCCACCGCCATGAAGAAAGAGAAAAAGGCATTTGCAGTCCTCATTTTCTGAGCATTTCCACCAGAAAGATCAGCCAACAGGGCTCTGCAAGGTCCCTGCGAAAAAAGTTTAAAAAATTAATAAACAGAGCAAAATAATTGAAGAAATCATTCTTATTTTTTTCTTATATTCTAAATTTCAATACATATCTTGTTTCAGCTGAACTTTCCACATTAACCCATTACTGGATTGTTACTTTCTCAGTGAACGGATAAAGTATAATGAGAATTTATTTCCAACAAAAAAGCACAAAGCAATCAAAAAGTGCCAAAAAAAAAAAAGTTAAATTCCAATACAAAATTACCAACCCACTATCTTCTCAAATTGATTGAAAACACAAATAAAAGGAAAATTATATCCAATTTTTTTTTAATAAAAAGTGGGAATCCGCATGCAAAAATTTTGTGTACTGATAATCAGTTAGCATATGGAGTTGAAATTTCTATTTAATCGCGTGTATAATTTACCTGTAACATGTTGTTGGCTACGTCAAGGATCCAAAATCCGACGACAAACACAGCAATGGCACGGGGCTTCGTCGTCTTGCCGTCGTTGCCCAGGGGGTCCCCGGAGGCATGACCAATATCCGCGGCAAACCCAATTAGGAAAACAGCGACAGCGACAAGTGCGGCACCGGCGGCGATAAAGGGGCGGCGGCGCCCAAAGCGGGAGGAGCAATTGTCACTGTAGTGGCCAACAATCGGCTGCACGAACAAGCCGGAGACTGGCCCACACAGCCAGATGAAGGCAGCCCAGGTATGGGGAATACCCAGAAGCTGCACGTACGGAGTCAACAAGGAGAGCTGAAGGGCCCACCCGAATTGTACCCCCGCTGCTATGGCCGCCACCGGAATGAGTTTTCGCAGCGGCTCTTGCGGTGGCGTAAGTGGAGGTTCTGGCACAATAGTACTTAATTTGCTTCCATCAACCTCCATGGATATATAATTTAACTCTTCACTCCCTCACTTTAGAAATTGTGTATGTATAGATTTCTCTCACTATATGTATATGCAGTGAATTTACTTGAAAAGAGCGTGAATTTTGAGAGAGCATAGGGCGGGTATTTATAGGGCGTTTGCATGGAGTTTTATGCGTAAATGCTATGGGATAAAGCTAAAAGGTCGGAGTTAATGAATTTGGAGAAAAAATTCCAAAGTTTAGCTACCTAAAATAATTATCACAACTGAAAAAGTTGCAAAGGAAGTCCTCAACCTAATTCTGATTTTTTTTATTTTATGACATTTATATTTTAACTTCGTATTTTTAGCACCTTAATCCAAATTTTAATTTAAAACACAATTCAAATAAAAGGTGGAGGACGGAAGAACCTAGAGTGTCAATCCGGGTGGTTCGGGCCAGGTCGGCCCGCCAACATATGAGCCCGGTAACGGCTCGCATGAAAAAAAGCCCGCCCGCTACGGGTTTCAGGCCGTTCCTAGTCGGCTCACAATTTTGGACTACAACTCAGGCCCACCCGCTGACCTATCCGGGTCGAGCCCATGCGGGTCATGGGTCACGATTTGTTCCGATTTGGCCCGTATGATTGCATAAATAATATTATAAAAATATAGAATTTTTCATATTTATAGCAAAAAAATATTTTTTTTTTAAATGTAAACTTAGAATTGAANGTTAAATGTAAACTAAGAATTGAACAAAATGATAAATTCATATTTATACCAAGAAATGTTTACATAGAATTCAAATTTAATGTTACATGAATTATTTATAAATTTGCAAAGTTAAATTTAACTTAAACAAATAACAACTAAATGTATTTACTATTATCAAATATTTATAGCATAATAAGTACATCTCAACTAGGTTGGTACCTACTTTTACCGTAAGTTATAGTTTAAGTACATTCCAACTCGGTTGTCACCTACTTAACTAGAATTTTTTTTTTCGCGGGCCGCGATTAATCATGGTTAAACTGGGCCCGTGAAGGTGCAACTCGCGAAACCCGCGGGTCACACCTCCTTGACCCGTGAACCGTCCGATCGGGTCACGAGTTGGCCAGTGGTCCCTAGTCGATCCGGGTCGATTTTCACGGATTGACCGGCTCGTCCGTCTTGACACCTCTAGAAGAACCATCATAGGTCAAGAAAATGAGTTAGATGGCAGTGGAAAGCAAACCATACCACAAGGAAAAGAAGCTAGTGGTGGCAAGGTGAGGGAAATCAAGAAAGTCGAGTAGAGTGTTGTCAATCAGGGTTGGAATAAGGGTTCGTTACTTTGCGATGGAGGAGGTGAGGGTCAATGGGTCCTAGGTCCCATTGGAATTTGACTTTTTTATATATATATAATGATTTTTTTTTAACTATTTCCCATTAATAGTACCCTTGTTTAGCCCCCATTAAAGTGTCCCTATCTTTCACTGTCATTATGGAAAACGTCTTTATTTTTTAATTTTTGGCATTTTCATCTTTACTTTCACTTTGCATTGCGTAGAAGGTCATTTTCATCAATTTTCTCAATTAAAAATTATAAAATGACGAATATATCATTCCCTTTAAATAAAGCATAAGGAAAAAAAAGAAAAATTAATTGTTACCATAGTCCCAATTTTTTTGAAAAGAGCAAATGAGTCTCTAATAAATTATTAAAAGGGTAATTAGTACGTCATGTCTCTACCTTTCACTACCATTGCAAAAAAGTCCATACCTTTAGTTTTTTGGCATTTCACCATTAATTAAATATTTGATTGCGCAAACCATCATTTCTATCCATTTTCATCAAATTTCTCAATAAAAAACTGTGAAATGATGAATATACCATCATATTTAAATAAAAAAGTTAAAGAATTAATTACAATCATAGTTTCAATTTTTGAAAAAAAGTACAAACGAGTCCCCAATAAATTTTTTTAAAATTTTAATTTTTTTAAAAAGTGCAAACTAGTCCCAATTAAATTATTAAAGAATTAGAAATTAAAAAATATTTTTTATTTAAATATGAGGGTATATTTATTATTTCACAGTTTTTTTATTGAGAAATTAAATGAAAATGATGGTTTGCACAATCAAATGTGTAATGAAAAGTGAAAGTGCCAAAAAATGAAAAGTATGGACATTTTCTCAATAATGGTGAAATATATAGACATTATATACTAATTAGCCTTTTAATATTTAAAAAAACTTCGAGAGGCCACGTGGCTAGAATCATAGATTTCGAGATTTGTTGAGAATTTGATTTGATTTGACACTTGAATTTCGGAGTTTGAATTTGCACTTTGAAAGTTTGGACTTGATCTTGATTTGATTTGGCCGGACTTGGTCTTGATTTGATTTGATGAAGACTTTGATATTCTGGATTTGCTTGATTTGAAGAAGAATTTTGATCCTTTTCGTGTTTTCCGGACTTGGAGTTGAGAGAGCTTCTTCAACACTTCGTGAATTTCTCTTCTACTTTTTCTCCCTTTTAAAATGAACCATTGACCCTATTTATAAGGGAAAATACGTGGTCAATTTTGGTAATCACTCAATTAATTCAATTAAATTGATTATAATTGAATAATTGTGAATTTATTAAAAGTAGGGTGAGCTTTTAGAATTTTATGGGCATAGACTTTGATTTAATAAATTTAATTGGGATGATTATTTAAATCGACTCAACCCATTATTTATTTATTTTATTTTTTTATATTTACAAATGCCACCTCAAGATTTATTAATTTATTATGAAGGGATTATGATTGCAATTAATTTTTTTCTTTTTCTTTTTGTTTTATTTAAATCGAAGGGTATATTTGTCATTTCACACTTTTTAATCGAGGAAATAGATTAAAATGACCCTTTGCTCAATGAAAGGTGAAAATAAGGGTAAAAATGCCAAAAAAAAATTGAAAGATATGGACGTTTTCCACAATAACAATGAAATGTGTAGACATTATGTGTTAATTACCTCCCATTAAATTATAATTCATTTTTCTTACTCTTATTTTCAATCACATAAACTTTCAATAAATAATATTATATGTAAACTAAAAAAATTTCCTTCTTTTTCAACTACGCATTCTTAAAAAAACAATATTTCAAAAATTATAATTTCATATAATGGGGGCCAAACGAGGGCATAATTTGTATGGTAATTTTTTAGTACAATGTTGTACCACTGTGTATAGTTTGTAAGGAATATATAAAATAAAATTAGGAATTCTGTTGAAATTATAAAATAATGTAAAGAAATGTTACAATAAATAGAGTAACAATAAAATAGAGAAAATCTGATTATTGATATTAATAGCGAAATTGGAAGGAACCGAGGTTTGTGTTGCACAAAATTTTCTTAAAACAGATTTGCCCTCCAATTGTGGTGCAAGAAGACTAATTGCGTTTGCCTTCCAAGATATAACGATTGAAAGTAGTTGACTAACACCTCGTCACTACTTTGACGAACTGAGAATGATCACAATACAATCACCGAGCTAGAAAATAATTATCTAAACTATAAAAAACAAAACTTTTAAAAGCAAAGAGAGAAGATTAGAAATACGAAATATATCTCAAAGTTTTTGGTGTGAGGAATAAGGAAGAGGACACCTCCTTATATAGTACTAGGATGAGGAGGTTTCAATTCTCGTTCATTTTGTATTAAAATCAAAATGTTACAATAGCCGTGAAGGCTTTGTAACCACCAATTCAATACAAAATGAACGAGAATTGAAATCTGAAATCAATCTTTGCCCTATTCAACCTTTTTTTTTTTTTTTTTTTTTTTTTTTTTTTTTTNTAAGGGTAGCAATGGACCGAGTCGAGCCGGCTCAACCCTTACCTACACGAGCTCGACTAGTGCCCCAAATTCGCCCAAAATGGGTACTCAGCTCGCTTTTATATACATATATCTAAGATACTCATTTTTTTATAAAAATAAAAAATAAAAAATCGATTTTGGACAAGCCACTCGTGGCTCGGCCCCATGAGCCGCTTGTAAAAAAACGAGTCGAGCAGGGTTGCTCGACTCGTGCTCAAGCTCAAGCTCGTCTTTTTGACAAGCCCGAGCGGCTCGTGGCTCGTTTTAACGAGCTGACACGGCTCGATTGCCACCACTACCCCTGATTGATTCACATTAAAATTTTTATTCTCATTTTTCTACTAATTTTTAACTACACATTTTTCAATAAAATAATATTTTCCATCACAGCATACTTTTCCTTCTTTTTTTCCACATATTCTCTATCACTTCAAACAAAAAAATGCATTCTTGGACTGAAAATGTGCATCAGACAAGAAGTTATAGTGAAATTAAAGAGTGATACAATAAAATACAACTTTAATGAATATGATTCTTGTGGAGTCAATAATACACACCACCAAGTAGACAAAGATCACTTGGTTTCTTCTTATTGTAAGTTCATGAATAAGAGAATATAACTACTATCAAATAAAAGAATATTTCCAACAAGACAAAATAGAAAACAATTTGATTGGAAATCTTTGAAAAACCTCTTTATCTATATCTATTTTTTTTTCTAAATCTCGATCAAAGTGAATAATTTGTTTTATATACGTGTAAGTTCCATATAATGATGCACCTTTCTTTTCAAATCTATGCTAAAGTTTCCTATTCGTGCAAAGTCATATTCTAGTTGAGTCCTTAAGACGGTTTACAAAGAGGCTCGGCTCGACTACTATTTAGCCACATGCTTGTCATGTACAATAGAACATACATCTTTGTGCTCGTCACATAGTACAAGATAATCACCTCCTAAGGAACAAAGCAACACAAAATTAGCGAGATAAGAATTGCCTCGACATCAATAACGTCATAACATATTAGAGCGATTCAATATGTGGTGTCGCACGTTCCCCTTATTAAGATTTGTGCTTCCATTTTAAAAGGTCAAGCTTATTAAGATGAGTGATCCAATCCTTTATAAGTTGGGTCAATGTTTTCATCTTTATTCGATATGAGATTCTATCACTTAACATATCCCCGCAAGATAGTGGCTCGTTTGAACAGATCAATCTTGAAATCCGTATGTTTATTTTTTTTTAGTTTTAATCGGATCGAATTGCTCGTTAGAGTTTAACGGGCTCTGATACCATATTAAGATTTGAGATTCCATCTTAAAATGTCAACATTATTAAGAGGAGTAACTCAATCCTTTATAAGTTGGTCAATATTTTCATCTTTATTCGATGTGGGATTCTATTCCTTAACACCCCCAATGTACCTATGCTCAAATTAGTCCGTAATATGAATTGATGTCCTTATCAATGCATTATAGAACATCATTCTTGTAGAGCGACACATGATTAGCAACATAATAATCGACAAAACATCTACATGTTGGTACATACTCTTGTAGATCTAATTTGGAATTCTGCACATTCCGCCACTATGCATAGTTCGTGTAAATTAAACTAGGCTAGAATGTTACTCATAAAATATGCAAATAAAAAGAATTAATATTCTCATCATAAAAATGAAAAAAAAAAAAAAACAAGTGTTACAAACAAAGTAAATGGTGGGGTCGATGACTAATTTGATTCTTTTAATTAGGGTGAGAAAGAACATGATTTTTGTTCTGTAAAGTATAAAACCAATAAAAGGTGTCGACGGGAAATTATGGGATTGGGGATGGGACTGGGTATGGAACAAGGGTTTTTCTTTTTTGGTATTTTCCCACTTCTTTTCGTGTTTAACTTTTTGCGTTAAGGTTTTTGTGTTTACCTACTCTATCCATTGAACAATGTTTCAAGTTCAATGTAATTGACTTTAATGCATAAAATCAGTGTGCTATAAACTTGAAAAGGTGATGACGTACTTGTTAGAATAATGTTATTTACAGTCGCTCATTATCGTAGTCGCCAGGGACGTAGTCGGATTTTGATTTTGGGGGGGCGAAAATATGGGGGGTTGCCCCGAATTTTTTTTTTTTTTTTTAACTAAGAGGATTGAAAACGACGATTTTGTGTACCAAATAGGCAAGTTAGATTGACTGATAAAAAAAAACAATCAGTTTATCGATACAAAAATAATATGTCTATCTATGTGTTTAAAATCTAATGACATACAAATTGAAAACATGAACGTTAGATGGACATAAAAAAATAAAATATAAACTGTCTATCTATATAACATATGGTAGAGATGACTTGGACATCTGAAATCGGTCTCTCCTTGTCTTCATCACTTCAAACTCGTCAATAAAAGAATCTAATGAAAAAGTATCAACAATCTCCTTCTCTATATATACAAGAATGGTACTGGACAAAAAATCATCTTCTATTCTATAAATGGGTCATTTGCTTTTGGATTGGATTTGAGCTATTTATTTATTTATTTAATTATTCGATTTTTTGTTTAGGTTTAAGATTTTTGTATGGTTGAATTTTGAAGTGTAAGTTATTGGGTCAATATTTATTAATGGAAAAAAAAATTAAAAATTTCAAAATTTTGTGGAGGCGAGTCAAAATTTTGGGGGGGCGAAAATTAAAAATATATTACAAATTAACTAGTAATAGTGGATCAGCGGACAATGTTGGGGGCTGCCCCCTAGCTCCATCACTAGTAGTCGCCATATGTGACATACATATGGCGCTTAATGATTTGATGCTCAAGATAATAAAAAACTATCACGTACATTAAATTACTAACAGCCACGTGTATGTAATATGATACGTAGGACGATTAGGGTAGTAAGTGACAGTAAATGCATGACTATGTGGTTATAGAATTGCTCGCAAGAGAAATGTGTGGCTCACTCTTTCGAGCTGGGTTGAGCCTTTCAATAGCAGTGTTCTAAAAAGCGTAAAGCGTGGCTAGGCGTGGAGGCCAAGCTTCAAGATTTAGAAGTCTAGGCGAAGGTTAAGCGTAAAAAAGCATTTTTTTATTTTTAATTTTTAATCATTGTAAAAAAATTCAACAATTCAAATAATACATACCAAACATCTAAAATTATAAAATACTGCATTTACTTAATAATTATTTCATAAAGATAAGTTTCAAAATCATAATTATATAACGTAGATAACTTGTAACTTAAATCTTATCTAATCTAACTCTTTATCGGACTCTAATTTAATGTCTTCTTCTTCATCTATAAACAAAAAAAAAAAAGAAACAAAAAAGAAAGGTACATTTAATGGAGTATAGCATATTTAAGTAATTATTCATTGGCCAAAAGAAATGAGTCGTGTACAGCGCGCTTAGCACGCCTAGGCAGGAAAAATTAGGTCTCAAACGGGAAAGCGCGCCTAGCCGCCTAGGCACACTTTGCCATGCCTACGTAAATTAAATTACTAACAGCCACGTGCCTAAGCGCGCCTATCTACCTCTGTTCAAACTAAAATATTTTTTTGCAAAATGGTTTTTCGAGATCAAAGTAAATAATTTGATATATACGTGTTTTAAGAGCCCGTTTGACATTATTTTTGAAAAGTCTAAAGGAGTTTTTGAGACTCGAAAGTTACTTTTGGACCCCGTTTGGAAGAACTTTTAGTAAAAGGCGGTCCAATGTATCTTTCTTTAAAAATACTTTCGAAATAGAAAGGTATTTTAGAGATCAATTTTCAACCTAAGTGTCATGACTTGACGTACTTCAAGTCTTACTATAGTTTACTACTACCGTCGAGTCAATATCTAGTTACAAGTTTAATGGACTTGTTTTCGGGCTTAAAGTTGCTCTACAACCATTTAGCCATGTGATTGTCACATGCTACACAACATCACCTTTGTGCTCGCTCATCAATTAACAAGATATCCATCTTGTCAAGAACAAAGCAGCAAATAATTAGCCGAGTGGGAAATAACTCAACATCGACAACTTCATACAATACCAAAGTAATTCGATATGTGGCTTCAAACGTTCTACCAGTATACATATATCGTCTAAATTAAACTATGCTCGAAAAGAATGAATTAATATCCTCATCGTGTGCTATTGAAGAGTAGGAAAGTCGAGAAGTTGGGGGTTGTCAATGGGACAGAAGTGGTGAGATTGGGACGGGATCAAGGTTGGCACAAGGGATCGTTACTTCTCCCTTTTTCTTTTCTTTTTTTATTTTCCATTTTCCTATTTTTTATACTTCCCATTCATTTTCTTTATTGTGTTTTCACAAAGTAAATGGCAAATATGTAATATATCTATTTTATTAGATATGTCCAACAATTACATACTAAATATGCCTCTTGTCGAGTCGATAATTATATAATCCCACCGACTAGAATAAAGGTCACTTAACTTAGATTCATTTGTGTTATTAGTTCATGGATTAGAGAATATAACAATTATATATAAAAGAAAAAAAAAATAGAAAAATTATTTTAATGAGAATCTTTGGAAAATCTCTTTATCTATTCTTCCCAAATTTCTTTCAAGATCAAAATTGATTATCTATTTTACAGGCGCCTAAATTGTATATCTTGACGTTCCTTTCTTTTCATGTCTATGCTAAAGTTTCCTATTCATGCAAAGTCAACCTACGAGTTTAATATACTTGTCTTTCGATAGTTTATTAAAGTTGCTCAACTACCATTTAGCCATTGCTATCGAAGTTACATCTTTGTGCTCATCATGTGCTAAAAGAAATCCATCTTGGGCAGAATCCATTGTTTAGGCCCTCGATTAAGTCTTTTTGTCGTTTATGGTAATTTTTATTTTGGTAATATCTCATTCAATAAAATTCGGATTCATATTCTGTTTGTTGGAGGATGATCCTGAATCTTAGAAGTTTCTATTTTAGTTGTTATCTCGAATTTTTCATTTATGGAAAAATATCGTTTTTTTATTTCTTTATTTTATTAGGTTTTAGCTATTTAAGACATTGTAAGCCCTTAGAGGCAATATTGAGTTAAATAAAATTTTCGTGAGTTTTCTCTCACTTTGTGTGTATTTTCATCTTTCCTATAATCTTCCGCTACGTCAAAATCAGCGGTCATTACAATCAAACATGAGCTCCAAATTAGGCAATTTCCATGGCGTGGCTGAAAGGTAGGAAAATGGTGGTGGATTTGGGCGGTGTTTTTAGCAGGGGAATGGTGGTGATTTTGGGTAGTTGCTGAAGGCTGGGGAATGGTAAGTGGATTTAGGCGGTGGTTTTGGACGAGGAAAAAGTGGTGGATTTGGGAGGTGATTTTAGGTTGTGGCTGAAGGATGCGGAATGGTGGTGGTTATGGGTGGTGGTTGATTAGTTGCCGATGTAGAGGTTGTGGAGGTGTCGACTGCTATGGGTAGAAGATGAAGTTTGTATGGTGTGGGGTGGATTGGATTTATTTTTATTCTCTGATTTTTTAATATAATTTTTTAACTTATTTAATGTAAGAAAAATACAAAGTACTATTTTGCCCTTTTTAATTTGATCAAAATTGATTAAAATTTGACTTTTCTAGTCAACTAACGTCAAATCCATTTTGGACCCTAGGTACATATTTTTGAAATTTTGGATGGTAAGTGGCTCAAAGTGAAGGTTAGGATAAAATCTACAAGAAAGTGAAAGGTTAAGGACCGCTGCTACAATTTTTCCTAAATTAAACTACGCAGGAACTTCACTCATAAAGATGCAAATAAGACTACCATACCATTAATGTTCTTTTCTTAAAAAAAAAAAAAATAAGAAAATAGCATTAATATTCTTACCATTATAAAAAAACAAACAAAATAAATGGTGGGGTCGATAATTAATTGAGTATATTTATTAGGGTAAGAAAAGAACATAATTTTTGTTCTCCCTTATCTGCATAAGAATTTTCCATCAAATCTTACGCTTAAAGGTATACTATTTCTCTATCGTGTTGAATTATTGCACAAGAATATAAAATATATATATATATAGAGAGAGAGAGAGAGAGAGAGAGAGAGAGAGAGAGAATCTTGCCGAATCTGTGAAAAGTTTGTACAAAGCATGGTTGATGTTGGATTAAGAAATAATTTTGGGATAGAATTTGTTGGTGATCCGATTGTTTGCCGACTAAATCATCGAGTTGGGTTTAGCGTGTCTTTATTCTACATATGGATTTGTGTCTTCTTAGTTAAGCATGAACAAATTAATAAAGAACCATATCGTGTAGACTTTTAGCTTTTAAATATGTAATGAATTATCTTATGTAAAAGTCGTGAGACAATGTTAATTCTATAATGTGTTATTATTATTTAGCTTGTGATTTTCTCTCTTCCTTACATCACATTAGTATGTAATACTAATTTTGAAATGTAATTAATAAAACCAAGAATAAAAAAAAAATTAATAAAGAAAAGTTACATGAAGAGGGTCGACCAAAATGACCAAGTGGAATTATTTTGATGTTATCCACTGAGTTTGCGCAATTCAAAGCCTGTTATCAATAATTGAAGCAGTGATGCAGTCGAATTATGGATGTATATTAGAAGAATGTCAGAGGTCTTTAGGGCCCGATCGGTAGGGATTAAAATCGAAAAATTAGTCGTTATTGTTGACTTTTATTAGACGAGTGAGACCCAATAACGATCATATTTTCAATTTTAATTGAATTTTAATCTCTACCGAACGGGGTAGTAAACTTATTTTTTTATAAGCCATATATGAAATTGATATCATGTCCTATAAAAACTATTCATCGCTAACGTGATAAGAGAATCGTAATTTAATTATGGTTACGAGTCATGTTAACATTTCAGAACCATAATTACGATTTTCTAGTCAAGTCACAATGAGAATTTTTATCATGCTCACTGAAGACAGAAAATCAAGTCTAACATCGTAAATGTATGCAAGTGTATGCTTCGTGGGTGTGTGTGTGTGTTAGGCATATTATTGTCAAATGACCTATCAGGCTATGATGTTAAATCATTATTTATGTAGTCGGTATCGACCAATAACAAAATTGAAATATCGACACTACAGATGTAACGACCTAAACCTACAACATATTTGGTCATTTGAAATAGCCTCATTTAATTAGAGTTATTTATGGCCCGACCCGTTATTCCTTGGATTGTTTTTGGTATTTGGCCCACTTATTGGTTACCTATTATGTTTTTGGGTCTAATCACTATTTACCCTAAAAGCCCACCTATGACTATAAATTGGCACGTCGTGTTGCTTTATGTGTTAAAAACATTATTGTTGAGCCCCTTTCTTGAGAGATATCGACAGCATTCTTTTGCATCGTGCTCTCCCTTTCTGTAGTATGTTTTGTCTCTCTTTTTCTTTAGCCATTGTGGCTTGTTGTGTGGCTGCAATAATCTCTTACCTGTCCTTAGTGGGCAATACAATAGCAACCGGATTGGGTGTAGGTTGTCGGATTGGGTTTGTAACTTTGGTGGTGTCGATCTCGATATATATGATATACTGAGCCCAGAAAGCCTCGGTGGTAATCTTTCGCTCAACATTTGGTATCAGAGCCATGGTGGTGTGTGTATTCCGGCGAGGAACCGACCAAAAGCCGGCAGGTAGAAGAAACTGAAATCTGTACGATTTTTTCTTTCAAAATCGAACCCGCAATCCAATTTTTCGACCAAACATGTGGCCGGTTGAAGAATCCAATACCACAAGCAGGTTCTGCAAGCTGAGGCGCAGCCGACAGTGGTGTGCGTGATGGTGACGGTCAAAGGCAGTTGTGGCACGTGGAGATTTCGACGAGGTACATAGAGGCGCGTTTTGGATCTGTTAGGGAAGTTTTCTTCAGACAAGATTATTCTAACGAGACTTCTAACATTTTTATGGTGTTAATTTTCTATTTTAGGTGGTACAGTGAAACCTTAACGATGTTACACCTACGCGTTTGTGATCTAGTTACGCGTTTGATTGGTTGCTACCGTTGTTGGAAACTTTAGGGCGAATAGTGGGACCCTAGAGTGGTAAATTCATGTCTCTCGTTATTTAGGGACTTAGGTAGTTCCGTTCTGATAAATTGGCTTGTCTCGTTTAATTTCAGCACTAGCGCGTCTCATGTGAGGTGATAATATGAATAGGGCTACCATGTGGGATAATCGTCGCCCGTGCTAGAAATTAGGAACTACTTGCCTATAATTGTTACGTGATTAAATTGTTCTTGATAAGCTTCAGTGTATTATCTTTGTAATATATTGTGCGTGAAACTATTCAGTTGACATATTTCTTGTTACACCATTAAATTCTTTTAGAATACATAGACTTTACCTGTTTGAACATTCCCTTGATATAAGACCGAGAATTTTATGAAACCCTGAGAATCTAGAACAATGTATATTGTCTGCGACCATAGGTCTATTTTATGTGGCTTGTATTTTTGATTATTTTTTTAAAAATGACAATTCATAATTTTGATTTGGGAGCTTTTAACAAAAAAAAATGTGATTTTTCAATCTGACAACAAAAAATAAGAGGTATTTTGGTTCAATAAAAGATTTCAAAAGTCATTGATAGCAATTTTCCTACTGATTTTTTAAAAGAACAAAAAGAAGAAGCTAATGAGCTTGCTTATACTTCAATCATTTTACACTTGTTTGACGTCGTTTTGAAAAAGAGGGTAAACTGAAAATCACTAAAGAATTTTGGAAAAAATTGGAAAACTTGTATTTACTCAAATCTACTCCAAACAAGCTTTACTTGAGTGTTTTTTTAGTTTTAAAATTGATCATTCAAATGATCTTGATAACAATTTGAACGTGTTTAACAAATTTGTTCAAGATATTGTTAACAATAAAGAGTCTATGTTTGACACCTACAAGGCTATTATCTTGTTTAATTCCATATCTGATACCTATAAGGAAGTTAAGAATGCGATAAAATATGGTAGGAACACTTTGACGCCTAAAATTGTCATTAACTCCCTTAGAAGTAAGGAGATGGAGATTAGAGCTGAAAAACGTGATAAGAAAAGTGGTGAGATTTACATGATGAGGGGTAGAACTCAATTTAGGCAAAACAGTCATAATGACTTCCAAAGTGGTGGTGAGTCAAGTAGTAATTGAAGTAAAAAAGAAAGGCAATCAGAGGTCTAGATCAAAATATAGGACCAAGATTAAGAAATGATATGGTTGTTGGAACGCATGGCATTTTATAAAAGATTGATATAAAGAGAAATGTAAGCTAAAAGGTAAGGAAAGAGATGAGGTGAATGTACTTCTTCTGTTTCCAATACTGATGATGGTGAGGTTTATATGATTACAAGACATGTTGCTTATCCTGCTGAATTGAATTTAATTGTCAATTCTCGTTTATATGAGTGGATACTTGATTCTGGTGCACCTTTTCATGTAACATCCCAAAAGAACTGGTTTGAAAATTTGTATGAATCAAATGATGGGCACATGTTGTTAAGTACACTACTATTAGGGTCATTCTTGCATTGGTTGTACATTTTGACTGGGAACATAAATACTTTGATGCAAAAACTGTTTTTTTACATTGTCAACTTGATGAACAAATCTTTATGAATCAATCAAAAGGTTTTAAAGACAAACTAAAACCTGATCATGTGTACTTCTTGAAAAAATCTTCATATGGTCTAAAACAATCACCCAAATAGTGGTATAAAAGATTTGATTCTTTTATACTATCCATAGGGTTTCAACGGAGTAAGTTTGATCATTGCCTATATTTCCAACATGATGATGCTAATAATGATTATGTGTTTTTATTACTATATGTGGAATTGGTTCATCACCTAAGTGGATAATTTATAAAAAAAAATGGTGAATTTGACGGGAAAGACCTAGGAAAAGCTAAAAGAATTCTAGGTGTGGATATTGAAAAAGATGTGTCAAATTTTGTTTTGATTTTGCATCAGTTCTCTTATGTTTCAAAGGTGTAGAAAATTTTTGGCATGTATGATTGCAAACTCGTTACATTACCTTTAGCTAATCATTTTGATTATCTAAATATCAAGCTCCTTGTAATGAAAAAGAAATAGAATATATGAGTAGGATTCCATACTGTAATGTGATTGGATCTGTTATGTATTTGATGGTCTGCACTAGACCGGATTTAGCTTTTACTGTTAGTATTCTTAGTAGATACATGTCTAATCCTGATCTTGAGCATTGAGAAGCCTTAAAATGGATGTTAAGGAACTTCAAGGGGACTAGTGATATAAGTCCAAAGTTTGGTGTTAATAAGGAAGGCGTGAAATTGAAGAGTTTTGAAGATGCAAACTATGATGGGGATAGAGATAATATGAAATCACAGTTACAACACATAGTTACACTATCCATGATAGAATCTGAATACATTGCTATCACTAAAGCTATTAAAGAGGCTTTATGGCTTAGAGGCATACTTCATGATCTCTGTGTTTTAAATGATTATGTGGTAGTATATTCTGATAGTCAATTTTCTATACACTTGTGCAAAAATCATGTTTTTCACTAACGCACCAAATACATTGATGTTAGACTACATTCACTAGATATATTTTGTCACAAGAAGTTGTAAGACTTAAAAAATACATACACAATATAATCCCTCAGACATGGGCACTAAGGTGCTACCAGTGATAAAGTTTAGAAGTTGCAAAGATCTTCAAAACATCGGTGGAGGTAAATAATTTCCAATTTTGTCAGTCATCCTCATTTGAATTATTACTAATGGATAATAATTTTTCTTTGCAGGTCCTTTGATATCAATATGGAGGTTAGTTAGGCAAATTGTTGTCAAAAGACCTCCCGGGCTATGATGTTAAATCATTGTTTATTAAGTCGGTATCGATCAATGACTGAAGTGAAATATCGACACCCCAAATGTAACAACATAAATGTTCGCGTGAAACTCGCGAGCGTACAAGATTGTCGTACAAGTAATAAAATATGTGCGTTAAGAGTATCATTCCCACGAGAAATAATGACTAATTTGTAATTTAATAGCTACTATTAAATTCGAAGTGTAATGAAATCTAAAGAGATGGTTCGTAAATTATTTATACTAATCATAAACTAATAAAACAATAAAGTGTTTATCTAATATGTGAATGTTTGTATTGGAATTGTGAATCCCCCTATTGTCATTTAATTCGATTCTTAATTTGTAATCTAGAAAATTCATGTATTCAAGACAAACGATAATATACTAATATTCAATATTCTTTTCCAAGATATATTAAACATATGTTTAACACCACCCGATCTTATTCCTAGTCCGAATTCATATGAAAAATATGCATTGATTCACAGGATTTATCATACATGATTGTACATGTTATAGATATTATTCCTAGTACCTATTGTCCATGTGTTGATTTTGTCGCGCTCTAGACTTATTGTTAGTATTCATACACTACAACAAGCAACTTATTATTTAATTGATGATCAAACAATCAAATAGTTTAATGGGAATGCAAAATCAATTGAGTAATAACACGAAATTCATAAATTGATGTCTTGAATTAAAATAAATAAAAATAGGGTTCAACATTCATCCAATACAATTGAAAAACCTAGCAAACCATTTTAATTGCTAAACTATACAAAAAATAATGAAAAGACATCACCCAATTCAAGAAATAATGAAAAAAGTGGAGAAATCCAATTTATTGGCTTGAATCTTGAAAGGGGATGAATATTCTTCAATATACTTGTATAATTTGTCTTTGGTTGATGATTGCGCCTTGTTCTTCACCTCCAAAATGTTGACCTATGATTCAATATAACTCCAATTGTTTTGATTGTAACAAACAATATACCTATGTTTCTAACAAGTCTTGTTTTTTAAGCTTTTCATGAATAAATTTTCTTAAGCACTCAAAGGATCAAATCGTCATCAAATTGAAGAACAAGCAATCCAAAAGAGATTCAAAGAGAACAAGAACCTTGAAAATTAGAGTTTTAGAAGTTGCTTCGATTTATATGTAAAGGTATAACTCGTCAATTTTTGCAAATGCATAAAGTTCAAACTATTTCTCATAAATTCATCATTTGCATATATCTTGATTCATAAAATATGAAATACTTTTTTTGGAAAAATGAATATCTTCATATAAAAATTAAATTCCAAAGTTTCTATACCAAATGATCGAAATATTGGCCACTTACCGGATTTGCAATTAACTTCCCGGATTTGCTAGTATCTACTGGCCGATCGAAAGACCACAGGTCAACCGGTCTGATCGACCAAGTATCGACTGAAACTCCAACGGTTTAATTTCTACAATGGCTATATTCACACTTTCGATCAACCGAAAGTGACTGATTACACCTCTTTTATTCTATAAATATCCATCTCTTTTGCATTCACTTTCAACTACTTACAAGAGATATTAAGAGAGCTTATTTATTGAAACTCATTGAGTTTACTTGATTCTACATTCTATTTCATTTATTACAAAAGAATTTCTTGATTGATCAAACATATTTCATCTATCTTCTCAATAATTCTATTTTGCAAAAAAAAAAAAATCTTAATTTCATCTATTATTCATTCTTGATAGAAGTTTTCTTTTTCAACACTTTTATTAAAGTGTAAATCGTTCTTCATACTTAACTTGTATTATTGTTAAGAGAGATCATAGGTTGAAAACTGTGATACAAGATACAAACTATTTCATTATCCATCATTCATCAAAGTTTACAACAAAAACACTTGATCTTTATTATTTG
>CAIGRF010259244.1:0-10305 GCA_903798235.1 Fraxinus ornus
GACGATGTATTTGAAAATATTGATATCTATATAACTATACAACATTTTTAAAGTGTGAAAATGAGTAGGCAGGGTTTTAATAACGTAATAAAATATTTTCATCGATGTTATGCTGCTTGAAAAAATTTTGTAACTTAATTTTTGATTCCACGAAGAAAAATGTGTCAATGTATATCAATGATATAAAAACATGATAAATCTTATGCTTTGTTTATTTGGGGTGGTTCAATTGTTTGGCAATCGAAATCCATTCATTTGTACCATCCTTAGTTCCTAGTTTGTTTTGATTGGTAACCTAACTTGAATGTTAAATGGAATGAAGGTTAGGCATGGTCATCTCTTCCAAGAGACGTACTCTCTCATGTGGCAATGAATTTTCCACCCTAATGGTGGATAATAAAAAATAGAAAATGTTATTCAATTGATTGAAAAGACGTTTTGATATTGTTTGGTATAGGACTATATTTAGTTAGGCTCGAATCGAATTAAATTCTTGGTTTGTCATAGTTTATAATCCGTTGGTCAACAAAATTAACGTCGTTTTGGTTGGTAATTTCTGTATAAACGAAGAAAATGAAACTACTTGTCATTTCTAAAAGAGTAGTTGAAAATTGAAATCAAGTCGTGATCAAGGCATTATTATGTCGAATTAGTCTACAAGTCTGATTATTTAAATTTTACGAAACAACTGTAAAAATTGCAATATACTTATTCATTTAAATTTTGTATTCAAAATACTTGCTCGTGTGCAAGTTATATTTATATTTTAGTTTATTAAAATTTAACATACGTACAATTATTTATCGATAAATAGCTGCAAGAATTGAGCTCAATATTAAAAGCTTGTTTGAGTCCCATTAAAAGCTTAAAAAATGTATTTTGAAATACTAGATTGATGGAAAATATGTGGTTGAAATATAATGAAAATTTTTAGATTTACGTGTAATATTATTTTATTGAAAAATGTGTAATTGAAAAGAAGATATAGAAAAATATATTTTTAAAAAAAATAAAATTGAACAAGGACTTAGAGGGGGTAGGTGTAGAAAATGATGGAAACTTGTTAATTAAAGCATGTGATAAAAAAATAAAAAATTTATTAGGCCTGGCCGTTCACATTCGTACGTTGAACATGCTATAACTTGCAGGGGTGGATTAATCAATTTTTGTTTGACCCGTATTTTAAGGCTAAGAACTCGCACCTATGTTCTATAAAAATTACACTTATAATTTCAAAAATTACTGAAAAATCACTTGAGATTTATTTTGAATAATATATTCTTTGTTTTTATTATAATTCGAAAATAATCACGGCCCTTTTAGATGTTCAAGATTGTAGATTATAGAATAAAATGGAAATAGTCACATGACTATCAACCTTTAACCATACATTTTTCAAATTTGATAAACTTGTGATATTCTTTCAAAAATTAGTTTGTATTAATTAAATAGATAATTAAATAAATTAAGGTAACAATAACATATCATTTATAATCACAATTACAAATTAGTCACAATTTCAAAACGTCACATTCACAAATTATAAATCTTATAGGTTACAACTTATTTAACGGTTGCAATTTATCAAATTAATGGATTACGACTAATTATTCGGTCATAAATATCAAATTTTATAGTTAAAAAATTTATTTATCGATCACAAATTATAAAATTAATGGATCACAAATTATTAAATTAAAGCATCACCGCATATACAACACTTGCACCAACACCATCACCGCATATACAACAACCCATCACACCAAAGCAGAAGAAAAGATAAACAAAAATGTAGTTGGAGGTGAGAGCATGGAGTCGCTGTAACAGTAGTGATGAGCGCTGTTGTGCGTAAGGGTGAGCAAAACCCGCTTGAACCTGCCAAAAACATCCAAATCGAACCAACTCAACCGGTTTGGATCGATTTTTTTGTTGATTTTACACGGGGTTGGGTCGGGTTATAAGTTATGGGTTAACTCATGAAAATCGAATAAATCCGTCCATCCCAATCCGACCATATTTATGAACTTTACAAGTATTATGATGTTGATTGGACGAAATTGAGTCACTCTATTTCTTCACACAATCTCCAAGAGCTACAATATTCTGAAAAATCTAGATTAAAGCGTCAATTCTTGTTGGAAAAATTTTGACATTTTGTGCAATAGTTGAAAAGTTTGAGGAAACAATACACAAATTATATACTACTAATTAACTATGTTCTATATACGCAAACGCAATACACGAGAAATTTTTGAATATTACACAAGATGTGGAAACTTTTAGAATATTATTATAAGATTTGGATAGAATGCATTTTACAAAAAATAGTATAAGCAAATAAACATTCAACACAAAAACATTTATGGCTTCATATAATTTGATATCAAACTGTCCATGTAACATTTTCAGACATGAAGTGCCAAAATAATTCAAATTTTTTGTTTCATTGCAACTATAAAGACCTAATATTATATAAGTCATGAGTCAATTATAAATCTGTACAACCCGACTCGCTTACTTTAATCTTTGTTGACAAATTGTCTCAAATCGATCAACTCAACCCGATCGATGCTTGATTGGGTTGAGTTTCAACTTTTACACGGGTTGAATTGGGTTAAATTATGATTAAACCGATCATGTTGGGTTGGGTTAGGTTTGAGTTGAGATAAAAATCGACTCAACCCAACTCATGCCCACCCCTAGTGATGGTGGTGACTAGGGTTAGGGATGGATGCGTAGGTGGGGGTGTGGAAGTCCAATTATGAACATATATCAATCTTTCAAAAAACCTTTCTTCCATCTTGTTGTTGTCGGTTTGGTCGGGTCAAGGGAGGGGTGGAGTGGGGTAGGTGAAGAAATATCTTTCTTTTCTCTTTCTTTTGTTTAATATATTTAATTATTTTCAATGTTTTAAGTTGAAATGTAGAATTATCATTTTGTCATTATCAAAATTGATCAAATTAAGATCAAATGCTTCAATTTTGATCAACTAACAAATCTTTAGATGAAAATCGTCTAAATTTCGTTCTATTGCACATTTTTAAGGTTTTGGAACGTATTTTCTAAGATTTAAAGGTTTGGGATTGCTCTGCAGTTTTTTCTACAAGTTCAGAACCTTTCACTGCGAATTTTTCTTATTAAATACTAACTGGACTATGCCCCTGTTTGATTTAAATAAAAATTAATTTTTAGTAGATTTTGATAAAAGTCGATAGAATGTGTGATTGAAAAGTCGTGGATTCCTTTAAACGTGTAATTAAAATTAATTGTTAACTTTGACCTAAATTTTATTCAAAACTTTTAGTTGAACCAAACTTGAGATACATATTTTGAATTCAGAGAGCTGCATTCATTTTATTTTAAAAACATTAATAATTGTATTAAATTTAATTCAAAAGAAATAAAAGTAATTTATTTTAAGAATATTCACATTCTATTTTCTTCCTAATGTTTTAATCTAAAATAAATGCAATATAAAATTTCACTTAGGCATGGACATTTTAATCAGAACCAAAATCAAACCGGAATCAGAGGTTTCGGTCCGATTCCAAAATATAAATTAGGAGTCAAAATCGAGAACCAACTGATCCCGTTCTATTTTTTATTCTTGGACTAGAATCGTGGGTAATTGAGTGAAACCGATTTTTATATAATTTTTTATTTACAATTTATAGGTTGTGTGAAAAAAATATATAAGACCTAAAAATCCTAATTTGGGTAGTAATTAGTCTAAAACTCTAGACTCTTATCCAAAAAATAAGACAGACTCCTACTTTTTTACATTTCACCTTACTCCTACTTTTGATTCATATTTTTATGAATCAAAAAGTTCAAATTAAGTTGTGGTGTAAGTTGATAAATAAAAGTGTTCATTTTTTGCAATTCGAACTTTTTACATTCTTGCATTGTTTACAAATTTCACTGATTTTTTAATTTTTTATAATGCATGACGATTGAACTTGATATATTTATTGATTGGACTATGTGTACCTTTTTTGTTATCTTTGAGTTCATAGTTTTCGTTTTAAATATAATCTTTCCTTTTTTGTTTTATTCAAATAAATCGAGTTTAATATGTGAACTGTAATTTTTGATAATATATAGTTATGTATCTAAATAATATTTTTTTAAATATCAACTCGTTTTAAGAGTAGAAAATTTAAACATTGTTTATAATTAAATTATATGCTTTAATCTTGCTTATGGGTCGAATAAGATTTATTCTCATATTATAATTTAATTTTTTATGTTTTAGTTTTCTCCTATTTTCATTGTTTTAAGTATCCACTATTTTTTATTCTTGAAATTTTTTTAGCTGAATTGTTTCCATTGCACAAATATTTTCGAGTAATAACGTGTTGATAAATATACTAAACGAGCCTATATGAAAATGTTAATTAAATATATATAAAAAATATTATGGATAGAATTGAAATCGAATTGGCACCGATGATTAGAGTTTGTGTTTGGTTCCAGTATTTATAAGGACTTGAATGGTTCCATTGTTTGAAATACCCGAATGGTTCCATTTTCGAAATACCCGAAGTGTAATGGCTAGTTCCGAATATTGAAATATCCAGATTGACCCATCCGACCCTAACCTAATTTCACTTATTAAATATAAGACAATAGTATGTATATCTTGAAACCAGAGAGAAGTGGAGGAGGTGAAACAATTTTCTTGGTAGAATATATTATCATTTCATTGCATCATCATTTTATGGTTATCAACAATAACTTTCATGTTTATTTTGAAATTCTATAATGTTAAATGACTTGAGTTTACTTCATATGTATCCAAATCACATTTGTCCATGCATGAATTATCGAGCAAGATTGTTGTGAATTAAGCCTAACATTTATTCCTCTACTATTTTCATATTTAACTTTTGCAATTGTGGACAAAAACTTTGGCGAATGTGTATTTAAGTTGAAGTGGTGCGTGTTCAGTGTTCACTATGATGGAATCAAAGAATCGGTGGCTACTTATTTAAGATGGTGTGAAACCATCCATTTGAATTACAGAGGCCAATTGTGTGAATTGGACAATCGACCGGTTGATCGCCCAGTACAATTTTTTGTTACCATTGACTTTTGAATTCTAGTGTTGTTTTGAAGGATTTCACTCCTTTTTTTGCTTGATTTTTGCACATTTTCATGCATGGAGGTTGTAGTATTATATGTATGGATGGTTTTTATGTTGGTAAACATACCTTTAACATCAATTTCATGTCACTTGTATCCAAATCGAAGATCAAACCAAGTTTTATATTTTGCTCTTAATTTCCTTTTCCAAGTTTTGTTTTGTTTGATTCAAACTTGGATTAAGGTTTTGATTACTCCTACAAACAATTTGTCATAAAAGCCTTCAAACACTTATCCTGGCAGCGGCAAATATCATTTGATGACGCGATTCATAATTGTGTTCAAACATTTCATTTTGATGAAATAGAAAATCAATTGAATAGAAATATTAAAATTCTTAGTAGTAATAGGGGAGGTAAATACTTCTCTAGTAAATTTAATCTTTTTTGTAAACATGGCATAATACATAAATATAGTGCACCTAGAATACCCAAATAAAATGGTATGGCTGAGAGAATATGACACTAGTTGAAATGATAAATGCTATGTTATTAAATGTTAAGTTGCCAACTAACTAATGAGTTGAAGTTTTATTAAGTGTTTATCACATAGTTAACAAGTTGCCTTCTAAAAGATTTAAAGTTTCTCCCTATAAATTGTGGAAAGGGAGAACATATAACATGATTATTTCAAAGTGTGGAAGTGTCTTACTTATTGTAAGAACACGGATCCTAAAAGGACTAAGTTGAGTCTTAGAAGAATCAAATGTGCTTTTGTATATGCCCAAAATAGCAAAGCCTATTAATTTTTCACGAAAATATTTGTTCATTTTAAAACACCACAAGTATACGGTTGGTTAAAAAGTAATAAAATGAATTTTGAGTCCAAATATCGTTCCCACAGGGATTTATTAGTTTTAATTCTAATTATCGTGACATTAACCGAAACAATAAAATTTAAGTGTTGTTGTGATGAAATTATAACTAAATTAACCTAATTATGCGGGGATGAATGATGTAACAAAATTACATGCAAATAGCATTGAATGTAATTTGAAGTTTTCGAATGTATGATTAGTGTACTAGGATCACGAATCCCTATGTAATGTCTTCTTAAATTTAGTTTTACACCTTGACACACGATTGAAAATATTAACAAATCAATGCTCATAACTTATTTAACGGTCTCTCTTGAGTAAAGTTAAACATATTCCAATATATGACCCTGACCATATTTCTATAACGGATGCGAATATACAAGAATGCATGTTTTTTTATGAGAACTTAAAGATTCACATAGGGCATAGAGGTATATTTCTATTCACTATCAGACCCTATGATAATTTACATATGTCGAACCTGTTTCTCTTCTTTCGAATGCATGAAATAAGTCACCACACTCACACAATTACGTACACAATAATTATAGAGAAAGTAAGATCATATAAATCATTCAAATATCCAAAACGTGTTTTTGATGTCAAGAACTGTAAAACTAAGAATTAAAAATCATATTACATTGTTCATCGTTCTCTGATACAGAATTAATCTAGTCTAGCATGATGGAAAGAAGAAAATTAGAAAAACAATGAAGAAACGACATCACCCCGATTAATCTTGAATTGAATTTTCGTGTTTTCTCAATTGATCTTCATGTTCTTCCTCTTTTTTCTCTCAAAACCTTGTAAAATATCTTTTTTAGGTCAAAATAAGGTCTCCCCACGTGTTCTGGTCAGTTTGGTATATATAGGATGCCTAACATCTTATTACCAAAGTAGAGTTTCAGTTGGAAAAGAAATTTAAATCTCATCTAAAGTTTGTACTATGTGGTTGCAAATCTTGTTACCAAAGTAGAGTTTCGGTTGGAAAAGTAAACAAAATCTCTCTCCAAAAGTTTGTACTATGCGGTCACATAGTACATTTATAAACGGTCGAATAGAATGAAGTCCAACCCTCAATTTTGGCCCAGGAATGCATTATACGATCGCATGGATTTATAACAATGCGGCTGCATAGTTATACTTTTTTCCCACCGAACATTTTTCAGTATTTTGGTCATATCTTTCTATCCTGACATCCAATTGATATGATTCAAAATGAGTTGAAAAGGTAACTCAAAGGGATACAAATATTTCAGAAATATAAAATTTCATATTCGAACGTCTTCTATGCCAAAAATGGGTCTCAAACTAAGACTGAAAATTCGAAGCATAACTTTTTCAGCTAAAAATTGATATGTGATAGTATTTCGACTATATTTCATCCATTTGACTTCTTTCATCATCTAATTATACGGAATTAAACCATACTCACAAGCTTATTGACAATTATCCATGTTTTTAAACCAAAATAAGTGTGTAAAATGCACTTATCACATATCGTTTATTAAATTTGGAAACCAATGTTATTATTGAATCCCGTGAAGTAGAGTTTTTTAATAATATGCTATCTTCAGAAAATAATTCTTTAAGGAAACCTCAAGTGGAGATTCCGAATTCTACAAGAGCACAAGTAGAAACATTTTTCGAAGATGTTTAAACAAGAGAACTTCGTTGAAGCAAAATAGCTCGAAAGGAGAAAGTGATGGGATCGCATGAATTTAATTTACTCTCAACTTATTTCCTTTTATTTGGTTGAGGAAAATGAAAAAAGTGTCCCAAGAACTACTCCGTATGTTTTTTCAAGTGGAAATCAGTCCTAAAATTTATTGAGAAGCAATATCATCTAGAGATACTATTTTTTGAAAAGATGTTATAAATGATGAAAAGATGCTAGTTGGATATCAAGTGTAGATAAGATAAATTCACCCCAGGTTGGATATTTACTCTTGGAGGAGATTTGATTTCTTGGAAATCCAAGAAACAAACGTGTATTACTCACTCAACTATGGAACTCAAATTTGTAGCATTGACTGAAACTGGAAAAGAAGTTGAATGGCTTAGGGATTTAATGTATGAAATCCCATTGAGAGAAATGAATATTTTTTTAATATCTATATTGTGCAATAGTCAAGCCACATTAGCTAAAGCATACAACGAAGTGATTGATTTTGGAAGTAATAGAAGTTATCAACCATGAAAAAATAAGCGAAAACAAAATGAGAACAAAAACAGTGGAAGCCGAAAAATGGCTTGGATGATCCCTCGGCCTAATATTTGAATTACATAGGCCAATTGTGCGAATTGGGTGATCGCCCAATACAAATTTTTGTTACCGATGGCTTTTAAATTTTGGCGTCATCTTGGTTTTTGCACCTTTTTATGCATGAATGTTGTAATATTATATATATGGATGGTTTCATGTGGGAAAACGTATCTTTAACATCAAATTCATATTACTTGTATCCAAATCAAAGATCAAACCAAGTTTTATATTTTGTTCTTAAGTCCCTTTTCCAGGTTTTGTTTTGCTTGATTCAAACTTGAACTAAAATTTTGATTAATACTCCTACAAATTATGTGTCATAAAAACCTTTAAGGGCTTATCTCGGTGGCGGCAAATGTCATTTGGGGCAACGATTCATAATCGTGTTCAAACCTCCCATTTTGACGATTTCTTGTTACTAATTTTATTTTCGTTCTTCATCAACTTTTCATAACAAAAATTTATATTTTTTCAATAATTCTTGATATGCTTTATTGAGTTCGTAACAATATTGTTCAATTAATATTTATTGTTCAAGCGAAAAGAGCGTGAGAGAAATTACAAGGTAAAATCAAGTGAACGTGTAGGTATTAAAAGTTGAACCCCAACCTTGAGGGCCCCACCTGCCCTGCCCTGATGAAGGAGGTAAATCGCAGGTTATACCTCCAAGGGTACAGAGTGGAAGGCTGTTTGTACACTTGCACTTATCCAAGGGCCAAATCCATATTTCAGGATCCGAACCCTTGACGCGGCAGCCTCAAGTAAAGTTGGAGCTTTTCCACCTTCCCCTTTTACCACTTGGAAATGTGCCCTGGGGGCATGAACGTGTAGGTATTATTTAGATTCATTATTGTCATTGATGATGCTCATTTGCTTCTATTCTTCTTTTCTTTTACAAATATATCTATCATTAACTAGCATTTCAAGACTCTCTAAATATGAAATTTTTTATTTTATTTTATTTTTTTTACGAAGCATTAAAAAATAAGTTCAAGAAGGCTCTATTTTAAGTTTTTAAAATAGAGAGTGAATTTTGACTCTTTAAATTTAACTCATGTTTGGTAGAGATTAAAGTCAGATTTTAAACAGATTTTGATACAAAAAATTTTAATGAATAAGAAACTAAAAAAATAAATTAAAATAATTTTTTTACATTAGTTGTTATTTTGTCGCTAAAAACCAATTTTTTATTCATTTAAGATGTGCAAATTCTACTAAAAATTTCGTTAAGAATGTATGCGGAATTTTATTGGTATCTAGTATGGATAATTTATTTATTTATTTCTGTAAGAAAGCATCATAGAAGAAAAGAATCTATAAAAATAACTAATAGAAGCGTATATTTTTCTTTTAAAATTGAAAATAGAAAAAGGGTTATTTATATGATGCTCAGCTGAATGATAGTTTATGGATGTATAGAAGAATGAGAAATTTAAACAAATTTAAATTTTTATATTAAAATGAAATAGTAATAGATTTTTGAA
The DNA here is from genome assembly GCA_903798235.1 of Fraxinus ornus. Lineage (NCBI taxonomy): Eukaryota > Viridiplantae > Streptophyta > Magnoliopsida > Lamiales > Oleaceae > Fraxinus > Fraxinus ornus. The sequence goes on from CAIGRF010259244.1 coordinate 9,713, forward strand.
AGAAAAAAAAAAATTAAAATTCATTATGTTATGCTCTTGTTTGATGGGTATTAAAATCAGATTATTAGTGAATTTCGATAAAAGTTGATGAAATGGGCGTTTGAAAAGTTGTGAGATCTAAAAAATATGTGGTTAATATTAATTGTTGACTTTGATATAAATTAAAATTTAGATTTTAATTCCTATCAAACAGTATAATGTAATAGAAATGATGATTTATTACTTTCAATTATGGATATTTTGGTCTATTTAACTATTTTTAGAATAATTTTGCAACTTTTTGGAAAGTCTTTTTTTACCATATTTTTAAATGTAAATTATAAATTTCGAAAATACAGTGTAAAGTGTAAATACACCCTAAAACAAAACATGTATTTTGTAAGTTTCCCTAGAATATACTATTACCACATACAACTTGTGCATTTTTCTGATACTAGTTTGACACCCGTGCAATGCACGGGTTGTGGTATTTTTAAGGTAATATTAGCGTTTTGAATATTTAGATTAGATGAAAAATTGTATTATAAAATTTCATTACGTACATTTGTATAGAAGAAATAATGTTTCATAAAAAACCCTCGTTTTCACTATCT
>CAIGRF010259256.1:17732-29262 GCA_903798235.1 Fraxinus ornus
ATTTTGGTCCTCGAATTTTGACTTTTCTTTCAATTTTGCCCTCCATAAATTGCATCCCAATGTCCTCCAACTTTCGGCACTTGTGCAACTTGGTCCCAAACTTCACATTTTGTACGTTGTTGGTCCTTTTTTCCATTCTTTTGCCTTGTTCTCTTTCTTTTGGATGATATTTGCCTACAAAAGCAAATGTTTCACAATTGTGAGTAGAAATCCACTCATTTTAATCAATAATAAGCTTGTTTAGTTATTAAATAAGTGTGCAAAAATCCACTTATCACCGAGCAAAGAGAACCACCAAACCATTAGAATAGCAACAACAGCTAGGGCTGGGCCCATAAACTCGAAACTGCGGATCCGACCCGACCCGACCCGGGTCGGGTCGGGTCGGTTTTAATTTAAGAACGAGTTGTCTCGGGTTGGTTCACAATTTAAACATTTCAAACCAACCCAATCGTTTATCAGTAACCCTATTTCCAAACCCTCAAATTCTCCCAGCTTCAAAACCTCTTCCCTCTCCGGCGATTCTTCCTATAAGACTGATTTTAATTTAAAAATGAATCATTTTTATTTTTTCCTGAAGGAATAGCCATCACACAACTCACTGGACAACGAATTGATTGATGAAGCTCACATTAATCATCCCCGAGGTTGGGGAAAGATTTAATACGTGGGACTCAGAAAGTTCATTAAAGAAAAAGAGAGGAATAATGAATCCGTCCTTTCGAAGCACGAATCATCTTCTTCAATTTCAATTGGGTTTGAAGCCCTTTATGCATCTGAGCTGTTGGGTATTGCCTTTGGGATTTCGTCGATGGTGGCGGCGTGGCCGTAGCGTGCCTGCCACCATGGTGACGTGGATCATTGTGCTTGTCCTGTTAACTTTCTGTGGGAAGCCCAAAAAGGATCTGGTGGCTGAGGGCCAAGAAATTGATAGGTGAAATCACTGGTTTCGTGATTAAGATTTCAATCAAAGAAGGGAATGTTGTTGTTGCATTTTGTGCAGTTCTTGGGTATTTTGCACTTGTTAGAAAGAGTGTGGATTTTGAGGAATGAGATTCATTGTATTTTGTACATTTTTTTCTTGGAATTTGATTTGAACCCGGAAGAATCCAAAGTCGAGTCTGTCGGGCCGGGTCGGGTTTGGCCCAAACCCGACCTGACCCATTGCCCACCCCTAACAACAGCAGCGGCAACAACAACAATGGTGTTGCCACCAATACTTGCAGCCAACAGCCTCGAGAGGAATGAAACGAATTTATATAAACCATTATGTAAATTATTATGTACATGTAGCACAACCCAAGATAGAAAGTCTTTTGTAAGACTTAAAAGAGCCTCACAAGTGTAATATGTATTGTCAGTATGAAAACCCGATCAATGAGAACGAAAGGAGTTTATATTAGCTATGATGAACCTAGTCGAGCTTATACGAAATGAAATTAAAGTAACTGCAGACATATTTTAGTTGAAACGGTTACATGTCCTAGGAATAAATCAAAACATCCATGGCACTTGCTAATGTAAAATATCCAGCCGATACAGGTCAAAACCTCTGCTTCTGGTGGTAAAGTCTAACAAACTTCAGCACATGTATGTGGTGCTTTCTCGCTAGTGAAATCCAATGTTTTAGTGATATCTTCAATCGTAAATTGATAATCTGTTTGCCACTTTCTACCAGGAATTCTCTACCAATTAAGAAATAAATAAATAAATAATTAAACTTCACTAATGTATTTACAAGAATTTTCATGCAAGCCTTTCATTTGCTTCTTTTCGAATTCTGCCCAAATTTCACATTTTGTCCATGTTTGCCCTCAATTCTTAAAACTCAATATTTCCCTAACCCATTTTTAACAATATATTTTATGGGACCAACAACTTTTATCAACTTTTGGACAATACATTTCACCAACTTTTACCAAAATTTACTAAAAATCTTCTCTTTTTTTTTTGTTGAAACCAAACATAGGCTTAGTTATGCTTTGAACAAACCCAATCCAATGAAACAAGTTTTTTTATTGCTTTTCACAAAACAAACTTAAATAATCTTTCGATCTATTTATCTGGGACCAACAATGGTATTAGAGCTTAAATTTTTCAAAACGATCTGATTATTTGATTATTGTATATTTTTAAAAATAAAAAGGGCCTTTAGATTTGCAAATATCTATAACTGTTTTCTGTCAAGAAATCATTTGATCTGATTTTGAAGTTAGTCTCTAGTATTTTTGTGAGTATATCTACGATCTTATAGGTCAGGTAACAAATATCTAAACTATAATTTTCATTCCTTCAAAATAGTTGTTGTCTTATTTGGACTCTTGAAAATCTCCCTATATTTACCTTTGTCTAGAGATCCCTAGAATTGGAGGGAAGTAGGGTTTGGTCTAAGGAACTCCGTAAGTGATACAATGCTTATTGTTTCTATTATGAAATAGTATTTTTTTTTTTTGTTTATGAGACAACTATTTCTGATTGATTTTTTTTTTGGATTAGATTTAAATTTGTATAAACTGTAATATTTTGATTATTAAATTGTGTGTTGTTTTATTCTGCGTCAATCTGTACAATACGAATTTCTGTATGCATATTAATTGTAATCTTCATATTTCCGAATACATATTATTTATTGAGTATAAACGCATCTGAGTGCATACATTAGTTGTATGATTTTTTGTCTTTTTTTTTTTAATCATAAGTTCTTGGATATATCTATCCGATTTGTCTGATATCTTTCATTTCCTGTCTTTTGAATTCTTGAGTACTGTTACCGCACTCTTGCACACTATGACCTCTAAGATTTATGTTCAGATGTGGGATGACAGATGAGACTTTAGATTCTGGTGCCAGAAAATGAGTGTACTTTTGTTGCAATTAAAATGTGCTAAAGCTATAGATAAATCTTGGGCAGAAAATACTCATCTTGAAAGGAAAACTGAACAAGATGAATTTGCTTGGAGCACATTATTCCTTCACCTATTTGACTCTGTAATCAGAAATGTAGAAGATACTGAAACTGTTGTTGAGTTATGGGTAGCCTTAGAAAAATAGTATTTGACTAAGACTCTACCCAACAAATGTTTTCTGTGGAAAAATTTTTTTAGTCATAAGTTTGATCCTAGTGCTGACATAGAAAAGAATATGGACAAGTTTAATAAGATCACTCAAGATCTTATAAACTGTGGTGAGAAAATCTCAGATGATCAGAAAGTAGTTGGTCTACTTAATGCTCTAGGTGGTGGATATAAGGATATTAAGAATTCCTTAGAATATGGTAGGGACCTGACGGTTGATATAATTCACACTTCTCTAAACAATAGAGAGCTGGAATTAAAATCAGAACATATAGAAGTTATTCATACTGAGAAATCTCAATCCGATTCTAAACCTCAATCTAAAAGTCTTAGCAATTTCAGTCATGCCAGTCATAAGAAAAATAAGAATTTTTCTAAGAAGAAAAGGGGAAATAACAAAGGAAAGGACAAGAAAACTTATAAAGCAAATGATAAGACTAGAAAATGCTATTATTGTGGAAAATCGGGTTATCTTATAAAAGACTGTTTTAAAAGGGCTAATGATCAAAGGAATGAGTCCAATCAAAGAATAATTCTTTAGCCATTACTCCGACTTATAAAGAAGTAGAAGCCAATATTGGTGTAGCTTATGTGTCCTTTTATGAAAGAACAAATCAAGATTGGGTTCTTGATTCAAGTTGTTCTTTTCAAACGAGCCCTAATCGTAAATGGCTCTCTGATTTTTCTAACCTAAGTGAAGGTTTTGTAAAGTTAGGAAATGATGAATCTTGTGAAGTTAAAGGCATTGGGAATATTGTTTTAAAACTTGAAAATAATCAGTTAATACTTCTTAAACATACTCAATTTCCTACCTTGAAAAGAAACCTTATTTCCTTAGGTGTTCTAGACTATGAAAATTGTCAAATTGAAATTAGAAATGGCTTTATAAATATAATCAAAGATCAGAATCTCATTATAAGTGCACCAAAATATAATGGTATCTATGTGATAAGTTCTGAATGTGTTTTCCCTAATAATGTTGTGAGCTTAGTGTCTCAATCTGACAACTCTGAATTATGGCATAGGAGACTGGGCATCTTGGTGAAAAAGGCCTAAAAATTCTTTCAAAAGAAGGAGTATTTGGGTAGGACAATGTTCATAAGCTGACATTTTGTGAACTTTGTATCTTTGGGAAACAAAACAGGTTGTCATTTAGGACAAGGGTTCATAAATTACTAAATATACTTGATTATATACATAGTGATCTATGAGGCCTACACATGTATCTATAGCCTCTGGCTATAGATATTATCTTCTTATTATAGACGATTCTCAAGGAAAACTTGAATCCTTTTATTGAAGAATAAATCTGATACCTTTATAACTTTTAAAAACTGTAAGATATTAATTGAGAATCAAACTGATAAGAAGATAAAGGCATTAAGAACAGATAATAGACTTGAATTTTGTAATGTTGAATTTGACCAGTTCTGTAATAACCATAGGATACAGAGGCACAGAACTGTAGTATATACTCAACAAAATGGAATTGCTGAAATGATGAATAGAACTATCCTTGAAACAACCAGATGTATGTTAATAATCTCTGGTTTGCCAAAAACATTTTAGGGAGAAGCTGTTAAGACTGCTTGTTATCTTATAATTTGAAGTCCTTCAAATTCCATAGATAATCAGAAACCTGAGAAAATATAGACTAGAACTATGCCTAATTACTCTTACATTAGGATTTTTGGTTGTGCAGCTTATGCACACCAAACTGGGTCTAAGCTTGATCCTAGATCTCTGAAATGTGTCTTTCTTGGTTATGAGGAAAGATTTAAAGGCTATAAATTATGGATGAAAGAAGTTGGAGGATTCAAAGTTATAACAAGTAGGTTGGTTATTTTTAATAAAGAACACTTTCCTTATCTTAGTGATGATAATAGGGAGAAACTGGCTGAGAAGGAATTTGTGTCTATTGAGGTTGATATTGATGTTCGAAATAATGAAAATCAAACTCAAATTAAGGTGGAGAAACCTTAAGAAGAACCACAAACTATAATTGATCAGAACTTGAGAGATGATCAAGTTCTTGATACTACTTCTAATTTGCAAGATTATCAACTTGCTAGGGATAGAGAGAGGAGACAGATAAGACCTCCCTTTAGGTTTTTGTATGTAGATAATGTGTTTGAACAGTATGAACCCGAGACTTTAAATTTTGAACAACCTCTCATGAAGAGGCAGTATCTTGTAAAAATTCTGCTAGGTGGCTTCCTGTAATGCAAGAGGAAATTGATTCTTTTTATAAGAACCAGACTTGGAATGTTGTAGAAAAACCTAGTGATTGCAAATTGGTTGACTGTAAATAGGTTTACAAAACTAAGGAAGGTGATATGAAATTCGGTGATAAAAGATATAATGCAAGATTAGTAGCTAAGGATTTTGCACAAAGAGAAGGAATAGACTATATTAACATATTTATCTGTTGTGAAATACACTTCTATCAGAGTTCTATTTGCTTGAGTAGTCCAATTTGATTTAGAATTAGAACAACTTGATGTGAAAACAACTTTTATTTTTGGTACTTTAGATGAGACTATATACATGACCCAACCAAACGGTTTTGAAAGCAAGAGAAAAAACAATGTCTTTTGAAAAAAAATCTTTGTATGGTCTGAAACAAGCTCTAAGGCAATGGTATATGAGGTTTGACTCTTTTATACAAAGTCTTGGTTTAAAAAAAAAAAAAAAAAAAATCAGATTATGATCCTTGTTTCCACTTTAAATGTGCTGAAAATTCTGAATTTTTCTATTTGCTTATATATGTTGATGATATACTTCTAGCTAGTCATGATAAAGTTGTTGTTAATGTTTTGAAAGAAAAAAATTTAAATCTGAATTTAAAATAAAGGATTTAGGACCTGCTAGAGCTTAGAAGGATATACTAGGAATGGAAATAAAAAGAGAGAGAACAAATGGAAAATTATTTTTAACACAAGAAACTTAAATTGAAAGGATTATTAAAAGATTTTCATTTCATGAATCTAAACCTGTTGGTTTGTCTTTATCTTCCTGTGTGAAGTTATCTACAGATGATTCACCAAAAACTGAAGATGAGTTTAATAAAATGGCTAATGTGTCTTATACTAATGCAGTAGGTTTTGTTATGTATGCTATGATATGCTCTAGATCTAATATTGCTTTTGTTGTGTGTCCTGCGTAGATTTATGAGTAATCTAGGTGAGCTTCATTAGAAAGCTATGAAAGATTTAATCAGATTTCTAAAAGGTACTCATAAATTATGATTTATGTATAAAACTGATAAAATGGTCTTAACTTGAAAGGATATATTGATTCTGAATTTGCTGAAAATTCTGATAACGGAAAATCTACTTCTGCATATTTTTATGTGATAAATAATACGTGTATTAGTTGGAAATCAAAAATTAGTTGCTCTATCTTCTACCGAAGCTAAATATATTGCGGCCACAGAGACTGTTGAAATGATTATTAAATGAATTAGGATTTGTAGAAAATAAGGCGGAGCTTTGTTTTGTTAATCAAAGTATTATGTTCTTGAGTAAAAATCCTATATTTCATGATAGAATTGAAAAGGTTGATATAATTCTTGTTAAAATACATACTAAGATTAATCCAGCTGATGCAGGCACAAAGGCAATACCTTTGAATAAATTTCAGGATTCTTTAAAATTACTGAATCTTGAAACTAATTGATTTTTTTTTTTAATAACAAGTAAATAAGAGCAAGTGATCTTAGATAGAGTTCGAATCCATTATATAAAGTCTAAAAAATACAGCAAAGGTGGAGATTGTGAAGATGGGTTGCTACATTTTTTATGGCCCAAATAACTTGTGGTCCAGTAAAATAAGATAAGTCCATTGACCCGATCCAACTATATGTTTTGATCCAATAAATGGATGATTATGGAAATTGGATGAAAACGTGTTTTTGATATATATATATATATAAACACGCCTTCATCGGATGCTTGACACTTGGAATATTTCATACCGTTGGATGCATGATATAAGCTCATCTCATATAAAAGGAACGGTCTGTTCATCTTTCTCAATGTCTTACCTCTGCAATTATTGGTCATTAACTGAATGATTGTTGAGCGATTTTTTGTGAGATTGTTGTTTAGAGAGATTTATAAAGTGATACATATTCTTTGTGAGTGATTGCTGATTGGATATGTGCATTTGAGATAAAGGGTTTCATTTGAATTCCTTATTGCAGATTTTGTACCGAACTCGTTCTTGCCCAATTTTGGGGCTTTCTAATGGATTCGAGAAATATCCTTAAGGATGCTCAACGGGGAAGTAGGCGTTAGAAGCGATTGTTGAACCTTCGGGGCCTTTGGCCGAAAAATCTTGTGTTCTTGTTGTTTTAAAACTTTTTTTTACGACTTTTCACAAAACAAAGTCAAACAATCTTTAGATCTGTTTATCTGGGACCAACACTTATCAAATTTGTCCATATATATCAAAAGTGTAATTTCTCAGCTTTCGAAAAGTTGTTTCTAAAACTAAGAAATTGATCTTGAAATGTTTGGATAATATTCTGAAATTGTTTTGTCTTGCTAAAAGAACTTTTAGTAGAATCTACAAGGAGCAAAAGCAAAAGCAAAAGCAAAAGCAAAATGATCCTTGATTTTTGCCTCTTTGAAGTGTGGTGAAAATCATCAAACATTTTCACAAACTGAGCATCCCCCTCTTTAAATACAAGATCCAAATTCACTAAAGAATAATTTCAAATTAACAAAAAAACAGATAACTTACATCTATCTACAAAGTAGAAGCTTCATCTATAATATAAATATCAAATTCAAGACAACAAGAAGAAAATAAGCCTGGTTCCCAATAAATTTGGATGACACATACCCTCTCTTCTCTTCATTGATAGATTGTGTATAGACTATAATTTGGTCTTATAGTGACATTGCTGTTTAGTAACATTCCTACTGGAAATACTTATTACCAAATCACAAGTGGTGTAGGAGACAACATGAATATTGAACAATATGCGCACTTTTCCAGCAATTCTCGTGTAAGTCTGGAGAGGCAACGTACCAGACATCATGTCGGAGTACAAATTGGAGTTGGCCAGCACCCGATCCGCCATAAGTGTCAGCGTCAAGTTCATGATCATCGAGTCACGGGCGCCAATGTTTCCGGCCGGAATTGGGATTTCACCCACCACGTCGCCTCTGTATTTCAACACAGCAGTGCTGTTTTTGTACTTGAATCCCACTCTATTAGGGTTCTTCACGGCGACGCTGGTGTCGACGGTGACGTTCAAGTGAACCCTGAGCCTGGCTATGTCAAATGAGAAATCTAGATCGGAAACAGCGACGGAATTAACGGTAGTGACGGGACGCTTGGCCTTGAAAACTGTGAGCCCTAGAATCGTGGAAATTAGGGCTAAAGCTACAATCACTGATATCACCACCAGACATATGATTCTTCTTCTACGTTTTTTGTCCGGTTTGCGAACGTTCTGAGCCATCATCGTCTTGTTCTCCTCTTGCTTCGAAGAATCCACCTCCATTAACACTCTTCTTCCTTTCTGCTGCTGCTATACAAATCACGTGGAATTATATAGTAGCTTAAATTCAACTCAATAAACAACAAATTTGGTGCAGCAGTGTTAAAAAATTTCAGGATCTCTCCCTATAAACACTAGACGGACTCTAAAAAAAAAATCTAGAAGCTATCAACAACCTATATAAATTCTGCTAAAGAATCGAACAAACTAACAGCAACTCTTTTACCGAAATTGAATAGTTCACGGGATCCTAGGGCCAGGTAGGTGATTAACATACAGATCCCATTTATACTGCTATATTTTTTCCCAAAAACTACCGAGTAGTGATGAACAGGATTTCAAAAATTAGGTGGTATTCGATAGAGATGTATACGGTATACCGATGTGATGATAGTAATATGAACAGAGACTTGGGTGGCGTGGCATGTCATCTTGAAGAGGTTAGATGAGCGTGGGGTAGTTGTTCATTTTTATTGCGATTAATTACTTGTACTTTCAAGATAGAAAAATTTAAGTTAAGGTTTTCAAGTTAGGCTAAATGTAAAATGTAGGTTTCAATCTTTATTTTGTCACACTTAAATATTTAACTTTTAATTTGGTCTCATTGTCGATTGATTTCCATGATTTCATCTATTCGACTAGTTAAAAAATTACACTATAGTTGTTGGTGTACAATCTTAAGAGGTCGCCTCGGACAAAGTGTGGATTCACTCCAAATTAATTAAAATATGTGCATATCATGTGAGGTTAAACCCAATGACTTACTCCATCATAACAGCCAAATTTATCATTTGAAAACATTATCATGAGTAAATTGGAGGAATGTTTCCCAATGACATCAGCGCCACCCATTTCAACCAATCAGAGACGGAAAAGTGTAACCCTTGATGTCAATAATGAGTCAGGAGAAATCAATGATTGTCTAGATTGCGAGCAATGATGATATAGATCACAGACTACGATCTAGGTGCAATGATGGTTTAACCTTATCGAACTCCTCAACCAATAAGATTCATTCGAATGGGACGGTGACACATATCTCGGAATGCCAAGCTCTTGCCTTGAGGCCTATATAATGAAGCAAATGCCCAACTAGAAGGGAGGAGCCAAGCTTTTCTTTGTAACACTTCACCAAAAACCACTTAATTAAGATTACATGTATCTTACAATTATTTTAGCAAGAACACCTTTTTAATTTCATCAAGTTCCTCTTAAGTTGATGGTGAAATTATCACATCAACTTTAGTGTATCAAAAATAGTCAACTTGTATAACGTTTTGAGCGATTAATGAAACAATAAATAAAAACTCGAGCTACTCAATATGTATTCAGGCCCAACTCTTTATATTCGCTTTATGCCTCTATATTTGATTTTCCATATATTATCCCCTTCCATCTTGTTTCTTGACCCATTTTCACTACTTTGGGATAGCAATTTAGGAGTAGAGATGGAAGGAGGAAATAATGTTATTTTAAATTAAAGATGGAGAAACACATGGACCTATTTACCCCATTAGACATAAGTTGAAGAGCCCAACTATAATTTTCTCGATTGAACAATTATTTTTTAATTTGCAGGATCTGTATGAGATATGCATTAAATTTTGGTTAATAGAGTCGGCACGCACATTCATTGATGTTGATGGACTTGGCGTGTTGAGTGTCATACGACGTTGACTTTGACCCATGTAAGCAACCAGCTTATGTGTTTCACATTAATAGGAAGTTTGGAATCTTGCACTTCTACCCAATTAATTTTAGTGGACCAGCAAACAAGGATCGAGCCACACAAGAACAATCACGTTACAAGTACACAAAATTTTGACAAAGATCGCATGACGTGGAATCATTGAAAAATGAAAAAAATAAAACATGTGAATCAAATTCTGTCACATCAGCAATATGAATTCGACAAGAAATTTAATGTACTTCAGACTTTTTCCATACGAGAATCATATTATACTAGGATTAGATTTGGCACTTCGAGAAGCTTCTATTCAACAATATTTTGATCATGACTTCAAATCTAATTTAATTAAATTCAGTAACTTGAGTTTTGTATTGAACTTGAAGCTATAGTTCTGAGAGCATTATTATTCTTTTACAGGATCTTAGTTTACGTGAGTACAACTCATCAATTAAGTAGAATACAGATGCTTTTAAGTTAAAATTTTATTTCTAATACATTATACTACTATCTATAATTCAAATTTTATCTCAAGTTAGTATCTATTTGATCTCCATTTTTTAAAATTTATTTTCCCTCAAATTCATTTCGAACCACACATTTATGGAACCCACAATTTTAATCAACTTTTCAATTATATATTTCACCAACTATTAGTCGAAATCTAATTTTTATCCAAATCAATTAAGGGTTATGCCACTTTGACAGAAAGTGACTAACAGATAGAGTGACATAATATCAGTTAACACGATATGATTGAATGAAAATGTTAAATGTTTTTAAAACAATTCAATGATGAAATATCACGTGTCATTATATCAACTATTGTGTTATATCACTATAGCATAATTCATCAAATAGACTTAAGAGAAGAGAGAGAAACTTATTAAGGACATAAGAAAAGAGAGATTTTAATATTAACATAGTCCATTTTGATGACATGAGAGATTTTTTTCCTCACAATCTATATTAGCATTATAGATGCTCTAAGACCCTGTTTGATTTGACATCATTTCCATGAAACTTGAAAATGAAATTCCATCTTTCACCAAAAGGCATTTTTGATTGAGAAAGTTTTTTTGGCAATTCATTTTCTTTATTTTGGCTCACACAGTTCCAATGATTTTGAAAACGCACCCCTAAAATCCATTGATTCTATGATATATCGAATGTTTAGGGAGTCAAAGAACTTTAGGGTCTGTTCTCTTTGCCGTTTTCAAACCATTTTCTGTTTTCAATTTTTCAAAACAGTGAAAA
>CAIGRF010259259.1:0-11083 GCA_903798235.1 Fraxinus ornus
CAAATATTTATAGCATAAGTACATCTCAACTAGGTTGGTACCTACTTTTACTATAATTTATAGTTTAAGTACATCCAAACTAGGTTGACACCTACTTAACTATAATATTTAATTTTTTTTTTTTCACGGGCCGCGGTTAATTGAAGGTGCAACCTGCGGGTCACACCTTCTTGACCCATGAACAGCCCGCTCGGATCCCAGTCTGACCGACTTGACACCTCTGGGCCACCCTCTTGGACCTCTCTCTTCTTTTTCATCTAATTCAATTTTATTCTTCATCTAATTATTGTATAGTGCTACAAACTAATGTATCTAATCGTTCCTGTTTATTCTTCATTTTATTTATAACTGATTGTTTCGACAACTTCTTTGACTTTTACAAATTGATTCACTTGCTGGATCTACTAGGTGTTATTGGCAATCATAATCTGCATAAATAATTTTTGTGTATTTAATTTTTGCGTAAAAATAAAGTTGAAAATTTAATTTTCATAGCTTTATTATGCATGCTTGTGTACAAATTAACTTGAATAATATGATTCATATCCAGTGAGATATATATATATATATATGATCAAATTAGCAATAACATGATGTTCCTACTATTTGTCACATACGAAACTTGTTTTGCTTGATTGTGGTTGCAAACATAATGTTATTTTGAGAACCGTAAGTGATTAGATGTACGAAGACATGTTTTCTCAATTCTCAAGTGTTGTCTCCATTTCATAAATGAAGCATTGATCTAGTGGCAGAAAGGTTTGAAGCTAGCATTATTTGTTATTCGTACAACTTGAATAGATTCATCTATGCTTAAACTATGAAGAGAAGAGTGTGCTTCACAGTCATTTATGCCCTTGCTGATGTATACTCAAGGCTGACAGTGGCATTGAATCAAAGCATACTCCACTTTCAAATAATAGAGATTTGTTTTCTTATGGTTATTTCAAATTATCGTACTGAAGATTAGATAGCTATTATTACCTACTTAATACTATTATGGGAAGTCTATCGTTAATGCTCAACACCTGAAATTCTGTACATGTTTTCAAGGAAATGGATACATCAAACCCGGTTGTTTTAGTCAACGCGGAGCTACTACGGATGTACGTTGGCCGGGGTTCGACCGGTGATTCAGGTGTTGAAATCTGACGGCGATGCGACGGATGAGCAACAGTTGGTTATCAAAGGTCACCCTCTTGGACCTCTCTCGACTTTTGTCGAGAAAATCGGCATCGCTGACAGTAATCAATCTATTTGGCCTGAAATATGGACCAACTTTGGTGAGTGACAATCTAGGTATGGTTTCTGAAGACCCTCTATCTGGTTATTCATTTTTCTAGGTAGACGTTTGGGCATAAATAATTTACTATTTTTATGGATTAATGACTTGTTACATTTTTGGAGACCTTTAATTGAGAAGTATAGAGACAAATTTTAGATTAAACACTTGTGTTTTGATGGGGCCAGAATGTTCTGCGTTGCTTGGTCTTTTAGTCTGGTAATTCATTGGTTAGTAAATGGATGAGTGGAGGCAGTGAATGAAATTGAGTTTACTAGGATAAAATTATGCGTCAATCACACTCTTAAAAACGTAAAAATAATATTAAAAGCAACTAAATACAATTATGATAATTGGCATGATTAATTTAAATGTTCCAATTGGCAGGAACATGTTTTCCATATCCTGTTGTACTTGTGTTTACCGGTCCTGTTGTGTTTACCGGTCCGTTATGTGGGGTAAATGATGGTAAATTGTGTTGGGGTGAGGGAGGAGGAGCAGGCGTAGACAAAGGAAGAGTTGTCAATTTCGTTCCAATTTATTGCCAACATTTTATTTTCATAGAAAAGAAACACACTAGCGATGATAACATTGTAGTTGATGAAGGTACCAGTCTAGCTGCAAAAACCATTTGAGGGAGTTCTTTACTTATGAGCTTAGAGAAAATTCTGATACACAATTTAACTTGTGAGCTTGTAGAAAATTGGGATATACATTTCTTTTCCAATGCAGGTGATACTCGGGACACAAAAGATGTCAACACTTTGATATACCACAATTATTTTACTGAAAGGGCGACTGAAATCAGTCATAGAAGGGTTCCGAATATAAAAAGTGGGGAAAAGATACTCAAGAAAGTGTGAGACATTTTGACAACTGTGTACGGCAGGACCCATATATCTAAGAGTCGCAAACTCGACACTCCAACTAAAGAATTTGAAGTGCCGTGTGAGGACAATAAAATCAACTATGCCGTGGAAAGTGTGGGACATTTTGACAACTGTGTACGGCAGGACCCTATACCTAAGAGTCGCAAACCCGACACTCCAACTAAAGAATTTGAAGTGCCGTGTGAGGACAATAAAATCAACTACATCTGGCACTTCAAATTCTTTAGTTGGAGCGTCGAGTTTGCGACTCTTAGGTATATGGGTCCTGCCAATTGGAACATTTGAAATTAATCATGTCAATTATCAGAATTGTATTTAGTTGCTTTTAATATTATTTTTATATTTTTAAGAGTGTGATTGACGCATAATTTTATCCTAGTAAACTCAATTTCATTCACTGCCTCCACTCATCCATTTACTAACCAATGAATTACTAGACTAAAAGACCATGCAACGCGGAACATTTTGGCCCCATCAAAACACAAGTGTTTAATCTAACATTTGTCTCTATACTTCTCAATTAAAGGTCTCAAAAAATGCAACAAGTCATTAATCCATAAAAATAGTAAATTGTTTATGCCCAAACGTCTACCTAGAAAAATGAAAAACTAAATAGAGGGTCTTCAAAAACCATACTTAGATTGTCACTCACCAAAGTTGGTCCATGTTTCAGGCCGAATAGATTGATTACTGTCAGCGATGCCGATTTCCTCGACAAAAGTCGAGAGAGGTCTAGGAGGGTGACCTTTGATAACCAACTGTTGCTCATCCGTCGATTTTCCAGTCCATCGCCGTCAGATTTCAACACCTGAATCACCGATCGAACCCCCCGGCCAACATACATCCGCAGTAGCTCCGCGTTGACGAAAACAGCCGAGTTTGATGTATCCATTTCCATGAAAACATGTACAGAATTTCAGGTGTTGAGCATTAACGATATACTTCCCATAATAGTATTAAGTAGGTAATAACAGCTATCTAATCTTCAGTATTTTAGGTTAAGTGCAGGGGTTTAAATTAGAAATAACCATAAGAAAACAAATCTCTATTATTTGAAAGTGGAGTATGCTTTGATTCAATGCCACTGCCAACCTTGAGTATACATCAGCAAGGGCATAAATGACTGTAAAGCACACTCTTCTCTTCATAGTTTAAGCATAGATGAATCTATTCAAGTTGTACGAATAACAAATAATGCTAGCTTCAAACCTTTCTGCCACTAGATCAAGGCTTCATTTATGAAATGGAGACAACACTTGAGAATTGAGAAAACATATCTTCGTACATCTAATCACTTACGGTTCTCAAAATAACATTATATTTGCAACCACAATCAAGCAAAACAAGTTTCGTATGTGACAAATAGCAGGAACATCATGTTATTGCTAATTTGATCATATATATATATATATATCATTGGATATGAATCATATTATTTAAGTTAATTTGTACACAAGGATGCATAATAAAGCTATGAAAATTAAATTTTCAACTTTATTTTTACGCAAAAATTAAATACACAAAAATCATTCATGCAGATTATGATTTCCAATAACACCTAGTAGATCCAGTAAGTGAATCAATTTGTAAAAGTCAAAGAAGTTGTCGAAACAATCAGTTATAAATGAAATGAAGAATAAACAGGAACGATTAGATACATTAGTTTGTAGCACTATACAATAATTAGATAAAGAATAAAACTGAATTAGATGAAGAAGAAGAAAGAAGAGAATGAGTTCACCTTCAAATTTTGGGGGAAATTAGATTTGAAATGAAATGACAGTAAACTCTGCTATATATACGCATGCATGGTATAAGTAAAAACAATAGATATAATATTTAGCGCCAATTTATAGGGCTTGTTTGGAGTATATTATGAAGTTCAAAAATAATTCATGGAACAAAAAAAAGTTAGAATCGATCACCTAGTGGATCACAATTTCTGCTTTGGAATCGTTGGCAGGTCGGCTTTTTACATGTTGAGAGGCATGTACAAAGGAGAGCACCTCATCCAGGCTGTACGCGTGCGTTGTGCCTGCAGCTACTGTGCCCTCTGGGTGGTCTTTCTTCTATCTTTGATAATTCTATGATATATGTAAGGCAGAAGGATGATGATCCATCCTCCCTGATGTCGCTGCCAAGGCCTTGGCTCTCATTGTTGGTTCCAGGGACGGACCCAGCATTCTAGCCCAGCCCAGCCCAACCCAGCCCGGGCGGGCGTTGACTGACAATAAGTCAGTCAATACAAACAAAAAACTACAAATCCACAAACAGTCAATCACCAATTCACCAATAACCAATGAAAATATAAAGGGCAGTAAATAGCAGTATAGGGAGAGAAAGAGCCAAAGGGGGATGTGGCAGTGGCGGGAGAACTGACCTAAGAGAGGGTAAGAGCTGTTAATCGCAAATTGGCAACAACAATTTTCTTCTTTTTCAGTTTTCATCTTGCCGACTGCCGAGCAGCTGCCTTTTGCCCATTGCTGCTGCAGTGGTACTTCGAGCAAAAAACGGAAAACCTACCACAAATGACAAATTCCACATGTTCAACAGTTCAAGGAATTAAGAATCAAGCAGGCACTAAGCAGTTCACAGTTCACCGAAATCAGAATTCAGAATCACAGACTTCACAGTTGGAATTTGGAAAAATAATGTACAGTCTGTAGACTTAAAATTTGATCATATCATATATATGTGTGAGTAATTACTTTGAAGGACAATTTTGGGTAAATAGAGATTTTATCAGACCATTTTGCAGCTGAAGATATTATATAACAGAAGATTAAACTTCCAAGAATATTTATGTTACTTTGAGTACTAACTAAGTTAATCAGAAGCAGCAAGGTAAAGTCCTTATTGTGAATCAACCTAGATCCTACAGAGTACAGGCTACAGTTCCTACTGATGATATGATTATCACAAGGCCTACTAGATATTTTTCCCTTGATTAACAAAGAAATTAAGAAGTTAGATGAATTGTGAAACAATTATGTTACCAATTCTATCTTCCTAATATGATATACTCATGAAACCGAAGGTAAAAGTAACAAGAAGCAAATTGGGAGGCGGGAGCTTACAAGAAACAGAAAGCTGCCGGCGGGAGAAGCATATGCATATCTACATGAAAAGGAGAAAGAAGCACAAGCACAAAAAGCAGCAGCCCGGCCTAGAGAGTGGAGACTCACCAGTTACCAGAAAATCCCTAAACGAAAGAGACGAGAGAGTGGAGAGTTTGGAGTCGGAGACCGTGATTTGGGAGTGAGAATTTGGGAATTTTTACTTTAGGGATTTGATAATTTGATTTGGGAGTGAGATTTGGGTTGGGCTGGCATAATAATTAAGGATTGGGCCATTAGATGTTTAGATTGGTATATATAATTAAGGATTGGGCCGGCAAAATCGGCCCAATTTGAAACAAAAAAAAGGGCAGCAGCTAGCGCAGAAAAATGGAGGAAGAAACTGAATCCAGAAAATTATTTGGGTTCCCTACCAAAATTGCTAGATTTGAGGAATGAGCAAGGACATTTCCGTATTTTTCTCTTGGGAAACAACCAATAGGGAAATTCCACGTAGGCCCATAGTATAAAATATTAAACTAGTAGTCGATGTAACCTGGTCAGTATTATAGATGCTGCAATATCATTGGTTGAAGTCATTTAAGTAAGCCACGTGTACCATGATGTTATTGGGTAACTTATAAAAATACCCTTAAATTTAAAGGTCTTTTGAAAAATCACATGAAACATATTTTGGAAATAAAAAATACTTTGTAAAATCAATTGTAAAAAAGTGACACACTGTCACTTTTTAAAGTTAAGTATCACTTTTTTTTTTAATTAAAAAACGACATACAATGTCACTTTTATTAAAAATTGATGTTTGTCACTAAAAAAAATGATAGAAATAGACTAAAAAAAGTGAGAAACAATAAAAAAAGTGACAAAATTCAAAAAGTGACAATTCAAAAAAATAAAAGTGACAAACTAAAAAAAATAAGTTTGTCACTAAAAAAAGACAAACATTCAAATTGTGACAAAATTCAAAAAAAATGACACTGAAAAAGTAACACATTGTCACTTATTAAAGTTAAGTGTCACATTTTAATTAAAAAAGATATACAATGTCACTTTATTAAAAATTGATCTTTGTCACTAAAAAAAGTGATAGAAATCGAAAAGATGACTTAAAAACATGATAAACATTAAAAAAGTGATAAATTTTTAAAAAGTGACGAATTTGAAAAAATAGCACAAATTAAAAAAAGTTATACAGATTAAAAAAGTGACACACAATAAAAAAAAAAAAAGTGACAAAACATTAAAAAAATTTGACAAACACTCAAAAAAGTAACAAATAATATTTAACACAAATCATAACATTAAAATAGGTCAAATGGGGTGATTTATTTTCATTTACATATTATATGCTTGTGATTATGTTTCACTTCTATTAACTAACCTATTAATTTGAACTTGAAAGCTATTCAATTAAGTGATAAAAATTCAAAAAGTAATAAATATTCAAAAAAGTGACAAATAATATTGAAAATCAACATTAATTAAAACATTTGTTCAGCCCCAATCTCCTTTCAGACTCATGAATGAGTCTCCAATTCGAAATCGCATAGTAAGGAGTTTCCAGTTGACTTCCATTCTGCCCAGGCTACCTAACCGTTGCATTCCCAACACCATATCCGAGCTGCCCAGCTTTAAGGGTAAGGAGTCCTCTACAATTATCAGCCCTTGCATCTCCACCACGATTCCCCTAAAAATCCCCTTTCCTTTTACAGTTTCACGCCTTCACAGACCCCATGATAACTCCATAATTTGTGGTCGTCGCAGTTGACAGATCCAACTTCTTGACTAGCTCCAATGAAATAAAATTGTTGGTTGCCTACATTCAATTAGGACTGTTACCTCCTATTATACCGATGTACCTTTAATCTTCATAGTTCCGGCGTCTTCAAACCTACTACCAAATTTAATGAGAGCTCCACCCTTTTCGCCACCTCTACTAGCTGTTCCTATGTTCATCTTCATGTACCAGCAATACCTTCAGCTCGCAATTCTTACATTGATGATCGATGGTGTATTTCTCATCACACCGAAAACACAGGCCATTCTCCCGTCGCAGCTGCCGCTCTGCATCTGACATCTTTTGTAAGGATATTCCCGGAGTGGAGTGGGCGTCCTTTCCCCATCGTCACAGATCGCGGAGGGAAGAACTCTCTTTTCTTCCTTCCTTTTGATTTGGGGTTTTAGTTAGTAGTTTAAAACGTATTTGTTACTTGTTTGAAAGATTTAATTAGATTAGAAGGGTATTAATCAAATTTGTTATTTTTATACGGCACTGGGCCTAATTTTCCCGATGTTATATCTATGTCATTTGGGCCCGTTTACACCACAAACTCCCCCCCTGGTTTTCAATATTTTGTGGGGTTAAAAGTTCCTTTGTGCACTTTTTGATACCCTTGTATTTCTCAATGGCTTCTACATTTCTCATAGTTGTTAGGACAAGGTTATTCTCTTTGAGGAGTTTCAAAATTTTGTTTTCATTATTAAAAAACTAGGTTAATTATTTCTGATGAAATCGACTTAAGAAATAATTTTTTTGAAACTCTAGTTTTAATTAAATATTAAAAAGTCAAATATTTAGCAACTACGTTAAGTTGGGTATGCTTTTTCCAATTCTATCACGTTCCACTGATAAAGCTTCTTTAGGTCTACAAAATAGGCCATCAACTTGTCACTACCATTAATTTATCCATGATGTGTTCAATTCCACTTGATGTGTAGCTTCATTTCTATTACGGCTACAAATTCATCTTAAGATCCTTATGATCATTTTATCCTTTATTATAGCTAGTCTAATTGTTGTTCTATATATATTTTTCTTTTTTTTAATTGGTATTAATTGTTGTTCTCTATATAACATTCTTTTTAAATTAGTGTATTTAATTTCTTTCAACTCACTTTAATCCAACGATACCTATTATTCCCAATGATGAGTACTATAAACAATAGCTAATCTAATTGTTGTTCTATATATAACATTCTTTTTGGATTAGTACTAACTGTTGTTGTATGTGTAACATTCTTTTTAAATTGATAAGTGTCTTTAATTTCATCCTATTACTTTTCAAGTTCTCTCTCCTTGTTAAAAATCAAATATAAATACCTACACCAATCTCTATTTGAGACAACAAGTCCATATATGTTGACCTTTATGTTGAAAGTAAACATATGCAATAAAACTAGACATTTATGTTTAAAGTCAACAATCTCTCTTAAGATCCATGCACTATCATACAATTGATCACCAATATGGAGACTATATATAAAGTCGTGTGATCTCTACTCTATAAGATTGATAACTCAAACCAGAGACATGCAAACCATAAAAAGTTTTCTACTATAACAGATAATTGATAAGTAATGAAAGAAAGTTCAGAAAGATAAACTTATCTCCACTTACAGCTTGCATAAGACTAGTTATTTCCAAATCTTTAAGATTGGAACTCACTCTTTCTAAACCATTTTTCAGCTCTTTTAAGGTTATTTGTCCGCTATTATACACATCAATCATTTTAAACATTTCTTTTAAACCTGCAATTTCTTCTTCAGAAAGACTTTCAGCAATAACATGTTCATATAAAAACATAGATTTAATCAACAAAGACATCAAATTAACTATCGGTACACATGAACAATATGAATATACATATATTACGTTCTTTTTCATTTGCTCATTTTTCTAAATTTAAAAAATTATAATTTCCTTAAAAAATCTAATTAAAACTAGAGTGAAAAATGCAAATGACCTGCATTATAGGCAATGCCGAAGAAAGAGAGGATCTAAGATACCAATGGCAGGAAGAACCGAAGAACTAAATATGAATAGTAAAAGTTGCAGGGAAAGAGGAAAGAGAAATATATAACTTTTCTAGAATAATTTTCTTCATATTATCTTACTCTTACATGGTACTTTTCAAGTCATATATAAAGTAGACTTAGAGTATCTCCAAGAGACTCTTTAAACATGATATACTCTCTATTTTAAAGAGTCAACATTTAAAATCATGCTCCAAGAGACTCTTTAAATTAACATTTTAATTTAGAGAGTGGGTTTGGTTCTCCAAATTACTCTCCTCTATAATTAAATGTATTCAAAGTGGTTCAATTTTCAATGTAGGAAAACAATAAAATAATCTAAAGAAAAACTAATTAAAATAAAAGATAAAAAAAATAATAATTATTTTTTGAGAGTAGTAAAATCAAGTGTTAAATATAAAGAGTTTGTTGGCTTACTTCAAAATTTTAACTCTCTAAATTTATAGATACTCTCCAAATGATAGAATATACTCTTTAAAAATAAAGAGTCTCTTGGAGATACTCTTATAACATCATTCAATATTACATCCCAACTCTATACTAGTCTACTTTTACAATCATTATATTTGACTTTTCTATTCAAACACATTAACCTTAACAAATATTCCTTATTGTAAGATTCTTCATTTTATTATCGTTCTTTATTGCTTCGTCATTATTCTAGATGACTGGATTGTGATATTAAGTACAATAGCAGCATGTATCTTTCCTTGTTCTGTACAAAAAATAAAAAAGGTGAAATATTTTGTATTATTGTACTCTATGATTTCATGAAAATAAAGGTTATGAATTAGATAAGTTGCGAACTTATTTAGTTATTTTGTTGTTAGGGATGCTGAAGATCACATATCTTGGCTCCTTCAAAATGGGTGGCATGAGAAAGCCTTGGAAGCGGTTGAAGCTGGTCTGGGACGCAGTGAACTTCTTGATGAGGTAGTATGTTTGATCGCATTTTTGGTGATCTTTCTTTGGTCAGTGGTTCTATAGTATTATCAGTTGTTCTTTATCTTATTTCCGTATTCATTCTCTATGTATTTTGTAGACAATAAATTGATTGCAATGCATATCAAAAAAAAAAAATTGATTACAATGAAGTTTTTTTTTAGAGTACAATCTAAATATTATTATATTCATGTATCTGTAGAGATTCTTGGCAGACTATTTTTTATTTCGACTGAACAAAGATGATTCGAGTGGTCATAAATTTGACTCCTAATTTCCTGGAAATGTAGTTTGTAAAAATGTATACACTCGTACACTAAAAAGTAAACACACTTATAAATGACATCTTTAAGCGAGTGAGGTGATCTTCTAGGCTTACTTATTTGCATTTTTTACACAAGGATGCGCCTTATGTTGGAAATTATGTGACTAAGACAACCGGTGAGAGTGACTAAAAATGATCTACAGTGAACTTACGAGAACATCTTGTCCAAGGAGTTCACGCAACAATAGAATACAATCGGAGGATGAGCTCTATCGACCAAAATCTCTGTGTAAAATGTAAAAACCGGATTTTATACCTAAACAAATTCAATTTGAAGGAGGGAACAAATGTCCTTATATAATTTTCACTCCAATTTGAAGAAGATTACAAAATTATATAAATTATTAATTTCTTAAAAATTAAGTCTGGATCCCTAGCAGAAACAAACAAACAAACAAAAATGTACCAATCTTTAAACCCACCAATGACCCGACCAGGGACTCATATCAAAAATCCATCTCTCGGGTCCCACTATCGCCCCTTCATGTCTCCTCGTCCCATGAAAGCACAAAAATCTCACACGAAACATATATATATATATATATATGGATATTAGTCTAAATGTAAATAATCCATTGCCTAATGGATTACACCCCCCTCACATGGAGGGGGGCCACACACAATAAAATATGGGTTATGCTACCCTGGCACTCCACCAATAGGCAATCCATTATGTAGAAAGTTAGGCACAAGTAAAATTTTTCATAAAATATTCGTTGGCCCTCCTCCATGTGAGGGGTGTAATCCATTATGT
>CAIGRF010259307.1:10113-20596 GCA_903798235.1 Fraxinus ornus
TACCTGAAAAATGTTGAAAGTTTGGTGTCCGTTTGGTTTCGTTTTTTATAAAAATTGTCCATTAAAGTGATAATTTTTTCTACCAATACGTCTAGAATTTGTTCCAATTACCAAAAAGTAAATTTTTTTTTTTAAAACAATTAGAAAAAATTACCATATTCGTTTGACTTTGTTTTGCATAGAAATTGTCAACAAAAATGAAAATTCTTTTTACAATGGTTGATAGAATTTGTTGTCATTGCTAAAAAAAAAAGGTGAAAAATATTTTCCCACCTATTAGGTGAGAAAACATTTTCCATCATTTGTGCATCAAAGGATTGTATCTAGGAAAAGGGAGGAAAACATTTTTCGTGGAAAATTTAACCTATCAAACAGTCAAAAAGTGGAAGTAGGAAAATATTTTCCTACTTCCATGGAAAATTTCGCCAAATCAAACGGACCCTTAGCTTTGTAGAATGAATCATTGCTTCTAGCAGTTTAAATCCTTCAGCGATTTGCATGTTATGTCACTATCATATAGATAGGTAGGTAGTTACAAAATTCATAGGGCGTATGTCGAGCCATTCTAAAACATGTAAATTATTTGAACATTGAAGTGTAACGTTCCATCACATGGAAATAATTTGCATCCTACACAGGGGCGGATTTAGGCACGGGCTGGCCCGGACTACATCTCGTGCTCACCCTGGCCTAGATTCAGTGAGTCGTTCATTTTTTTTTTATTTTTTTTTAAGTTGAGCCCATGTCTTTTAACCAGCAGCCCGTGTTCACTGTCCAACCCAAACAACATAGTCCAACTACTTAAACCCAAATCCAAGTTATTACCCAAATTGGCCAAACCTAAGCCTAATCTATCAAATCTCCCTCCCCGTAAATCGTAATTCCATTAACATTTCTCTCTCTCTCTCTCTCTCTCTCTCTCTCTCTCTCTCTCTCCTCTCTCAGGGCTCATGCCGACGCTCATCGGAACTCCAACAAAGATCAAACTTTCACTTCTCACTCTTTAGTTTCAAGCCCAAGCGCTTCCAATTTTCATTTTCTGAACCCATGCTCTTCACTCAGAGAAACCAAGATACAGCAGACCATTTCAAAAACTCCCAGTAATGCACCTCAAAGCATAAAGAGGTTCTTGAATTTTAATCTAGTATTAGTTGAAATACCAGAGGCTGGATTTTGAACCTAGATTGTGATTGGGCATCGGGATGAGAAAACCTTTTAGCAGTATATGATTCTTTGAGAAGTTAGAGGTCAATTTTTGGTCTAGGTTGACGATAATTCTGAAAAATTGTGAAGCACTTAATTTTTAGTGTCTATACCTTGTTTGGATTTTCGTTTATCCACCAAAGTTCAAACTCGGATCCTAATATTCTCCTTTATAGTAACTGGAACCTTATTTTCCACTTCACGTTTCGATATTAACACTTTTCAATCTCTTTATGATAGCTCTCCATTATTATAATTTTAGGCCATGCCCCTTTCAGATTGCTCCTTGTATGTTGCTTGCCCTTTGTCTGCAAAATATTGAAATGAATGTTCTTGCCTTGTCAACAAATTTGTTAATTAATTGTAGTTTACTTGTTGCGTGCTTAATTAGTTGTTGTTCACTTGTTATCTTTTCGATGAATTTTATATTTCAAAACCTCATCGGGAACAATTTTAAATTACAAGAATTTTACTTTAATGTTAGATATGAATTTATTATTTGACTTTCAAATTTTAGCCCGTGCTCCAAAAATTCCTGGATCCGCCCCTGATCCTACAGGAATTATATTTAAAGTGTTCGAACTATAGGTCTTAAACATTTTTCTTTACCCATTGATATAATTTCACCTTTAGAGTTTTTGGTCAATAATTTCTATAATTCTTTGATGGACGTTGATTCAAATCCTCGTTATCACCAATAATACGAAGTGCTAACAAAAATTTTAATAAATATTTCTTTTCAATTTCATTTATTTCCTAGAAAATACAACTTTATCTAGATACCTTTATTGCACAAATTGCAGGGAAATGAACCTCGGCTGGAATTATTCGATTAGCTGTCTTATTATCTCTACCTAAAATAAAAGAGTGAGTTTCATTTTACTATAGCTAAGCCGTTGGCCATCCAAGTCTAGCCGAGTTAAGTGAGTCGCGGTAGCCGAGCTATTTTCACGATTTTTTATTATTTTCTCCATATTTACACGCAACGGCCATACTCTTTAGTGTTCACACACATCCTCTCTTCTCTCGCCATTTCTTTCATTCTCCCATTTCATTTCTCCATGTACAGTGACCAAAATCATAAACTTCCTTCTTCGCCTCTTTGTTTTTTTTTTTTTTTGCTTCGGTTCTGTCTCTCGATGGTTGGGACAACAGATTTCTCCTTGGTTATTGCATCGATTTCTTCTTCGTTATTGCATCGATTTCTTTATGTTCTGTGTATATTGCTTTTGTTTGATGTAGTAATCTTCGTTTTCGTCCATTATTATGTATACAAGCTTTTAGGGGTTTGAACCGTTAATATATTTTTTTCCTGAATGCAGGTTTCTTCTATGTACTAGAATTAAACAATGGTAAGGTGGTACTTCCTGAATACTCGGTGTTATGAGGTTTTTTTGGCTGTGAAATTTGAGTTTGTTGCATATTTTTTTATAGTATTCGCTTGGTTGATTTTTGGGTTTTGCATTGCAGCTTCCACTTTCGTTGCTAAAGACAGCCCAAGGCCACCCAATTGTACGAATTTTATTTAACTTGTTTTTTCCTTTTACATAATACTTCAAATTTAGGAGATTAGGAAATTGATTTCTTTTTCCGGATTTTCTTGAATAATAATTATGAAAAATAAAGAGCTGTGGATTCAGTTTTGGTTGGTGATGCTTATGTTGGTTCCTGTCATTTGTGATAGCCAGTGGAACTGAAAAATGGGGAGACATACAATGGGCATTTGGTAAATTGGGACACTTGGATGAACATTCATCTCCGTGAAGTTATATGTACCTCCAAGGTTCTTGATCTCTTCTCTTGAATTTATTATTGTGAAACCTTGATGTATTCTTTACCCTTTTTCCTTTTCTTTTGATTGATTTTTTTATGGATTTATACGATAGGATGGAGATAGGTTTTGGCGGATGCCGGAATGCTACGTCAGGGGAAATATGATTTAAGTATCTTAGAGTTCCGAATGAGGTATGCTTTAGAACATCTTTTTTGTCTGCATGTTGTTTTATGTTCTACTTGTCCTATTTGGTTTTCTGCTAGCAATTTACTTGTTTGCTTATTTTCCACCATTGAAATTAGATATAGGATTTTGACAAAGAAACTTATTTAGATTTCTTCCGCTGGTCTATAAAGCATATTTGGCTTAGCGTAGAAAAAAAAAAGGTAAAGTTACTTTGAAATAACTTTTGTCACCAATATGCCACATTGCCACTCTTACTTTACTGGAACTTACTATTTTTTCCAACTTTAATCAATAAAAAATTTTATTTACTTTAGAACTTATTTTACTCATAACCTTTTTATGCTTAGCCAAACATGCTTAACATTACCTCAATTTAGATGCTAAGCTTGTATAAAAGATATACGCTGTCATTGCGGCATGGGAGCAGACTTTGTAAAAATCAAAAGCAGCAGGAAAATAGAGGCTTGAGAATGATGAAATAATATTTGTTGCATCAGAGAAAAATGGTAGGCTTTATAATGTGTACTATTGATAAATGATGATTCTTATTGTGCTCCTCTAGATTTCCTTTTAATGTCAGCTTGCATTGGTAAATTATAGGTCTGTTTATTATGCTGCAACAGATGTGGTAATTCTTAGATTCATGATTGAGGTATGTTGGGCGTTGATGTTGGCTGCTTTCAATGTTCCCCTCGACCAAAGTGATGATGAGGTTGTAATAGCGCTATGTTTGGAAGGCTTTCGTTGTGCAATCCATGTTACTGCAGCAGTGTCCATGAAAACTCACAGAGATGCTTTTGTGACCTCACTAGCAAAATTTACTTCCCACCACTCACCTGCTGATATTAAACAAAAAAACATTGACGCAATCAAGGTTGGTACTTACTTTTCATAATGTGATCCATCTCACAAGCCTCATTTTGTTAGTAAAGTTGTTTCTTCATTTATATGAGGGAATGTGTACATCATACCTTGTGCAATCACGATTCCAACAGTTAAACAAGAAGATTGGCAAGTTTTTGCAATGCAGAAAAGTATTAATTTTTTTCCTGCTTCTTTTCCTTGCAAATTCCTCTATGTAATTCAAGTCATACTTCCTGGACAAATATTTTGAAGGGTTTCCTACATTTTGGTCCTATAATTTAACTATCCTTAGGAAGTACGTGTCTACATGATCTGAAGTTTGACAATGTTTTTTTAGAAAGAGGAAAAGGTAACCCATGATCGTTGTAGCTCTCTTTCTCAATAGATAATTTGTGCATTTTACATGAAAGCAAATCTTCAGAATGAATTTGTATCTAGAAAGAGGGAAAAACTCTGCCGAAAACTTATGGAGAACTCCTCTGACATTACCCTTTCCCAAAGGGTCAATTTATATTTTCTGAAAATTAATTTAAATTCCAGGTCATGCTCCCAACCATTGTAAAACATGTCTCCTAGGTCATCTTTTTTCATACATTGCCAGTAAAATGCTTTTGCCTATATTTGAATTTTCGTACATATCATAAAGTACGAAGAAATTACATTGGATTCTTCTAAATACTTGTCATTGCTCCCTCCGCCCCCACCCATTATGCCTTAGCTCCCCTCCTTCCCCAACTGTACACGCATAGAGATAGATATAAACCTATTGAGCACCTATATGGGGTCTGCCTTCCTTTCTATCACCATCCCGAAACTGGTGATGGCCCTACTGCATTACATTTCCTATTCTTTTGGTGTGCATATGCATTTACGTTTTCTTTTAGTAAGGTTTCATGATTATTATCACTATGTTCTTGAGATACGTAATTTATACTTTAACGTGTCTCAATTAGATTGGAATTGAAACCATCTCGAAATTGAAAATTTAGTGTTAGATAAGTAATTTATTTCAGATGCATTTCTCAGATGGTGCTATCTCACGTTAATAATGTCAAATCAGGATGGAAGAGCATGTTTATGGTATTTAACCGAACTCCAGATATCATTGTCATCCTTGTGGAATAAAATTATTACTTTTGTATTTCTTTCTTCTGCAAACCATATTCTTACATTTTCTATTCACTGTTTTCTCTATTCTATGATTTTTTTCTCTAATTATCTGAATATATGTAGGTTTTTACCACAGCAGCTTATGATGACCATAAAAACATTGTGATGCTGGCCTTTGAAATAATTGAGAAGATTGTGCGAGATTATTTTCCATATATAACTGAAACTGAGACCACCACATCTTTCTTTCTTCTGCAAACCTTATTCTTACATTTTCTATTCACTGTTTTCTCTATTCTATGATTTTTTTCTCTATTTATCTGAATATATGTAGTTTTTTACCACAGCAGCTTATGGTGACCATAAAAACATTGTGATGCTGGCCTTTGAAATAATTGAGAAGATTGTGCAAGATTATTTTCCATAAATAACTGAAACTGAGACCACTACTTTCACAGACTGTAAATTGTTTGATCGCGTTTACTAATAGTAGATTCAGCAAAGACATCTGTCTTAAGGCCATTGGTTTCCTTCGTTTCTGTGCGGCAAAATTTGCTGAAGGTGATCTAGGAAATGAAACTTTTGGAAAGGACTCTCCATCTTCTCCTCACAAAAGCAAAGATAAAAAAGTTGACAACGGGGAATCCTTAGATAAGGTAGATCATCTGTATTTTTGGTTCCCTTTGTTGGTTGGTAAGTAAAGAACTCGGGAATTATTGTCTGGATCTCAAAACCAGAAATCATTGTGCAGTATATTTCTATTTATATAGTTCTTGAGTAGGTTTTACTCTTAATGGGTATAGTGACACTTCTCATTCTCATCTTAATGGGTATAGTAGTACTTTCTTATATTTATGGTATCAGGAATTCAGGAGTTGTATTTTCCAGCAGTTGACTCTAACTGGTATGAAAAAACAAGTAATTAAATCTCTGAATATGAGATATAAGGAACTATGGAAAGTCCGGCTTGAGTGAGTCTAAAATGACCAGTGTTTTTACGTGAATGCTTTCTCTTTTTGCAAATAACTTGTGATACTCTGAGTGGGTTGCTTGTATAATTGTTTATATTTGGCAATATTATGGTTTTTGAAGTTAAATAAAGCTTGTCTGTAGATTTCATTTGTTTTATGTATGGTTCTACCTTGTTGCCCGAACCGTGTTATGAGTGTGTATCTGAGTATCATAATTGCAAGCTGTCAAATTTTAGGACCTAGGGACTTGGTCAAAAGTGTTTTGACTTTGGATATTGTCTATGAATAAGTTATTCACAGAATAAGTAGGCTAACATTGGAATACTCGAGGCATTCTACATAAATTTGACAAATAAAGAAAACTATTGTAATTCATGTTTAATGTATATGATAAATGATATACGGTGTTAATAAAGGATTTTTTAGTTCGTTTGTTGGTATATTATAGCTTATTGCTTTTGTCTGTCATTGCTGAAGGTTTTGAGTACCAGGACCATGTCGTGTCTTGTGTTGTGACACACGGGTACAAACATGATAAACTGTGTTGTGAATGAACATTTTTTGTTTTGCACTTACCATCCATTTGTTATTGGAAGCATAAAAATTCTAGGAAATACGTTTTATGAGAGCAATATTTGTTGTCCTTAATCTCTATGTAGAAGTCTTGTGTGGAACCTTTTAGCAACCAATTTTTCTACAAAACTACTTAATTTCTCCTTTTAATCTTCTTCAATCAAAACATACAATGAAAAATTATATTCAACTTCCAGTGTTTTACCTTTCTCAAATATTTTTCCTGGTAGTTATACAAAGCCATCACGTGACAAACATTTCCATATTGAATACATAACTCAAATAATCGTCTACCGGAATAGACTCTGTATCATGTCTCTTTTTCTTTTCTTTCCCATTTTGTTTGCATTCTCAAAGAATCCAAAAATTATTGTTCAAATTGTCGTTATTTTGCTAGAAAACGGGTATTGCTTTCCTTTTTCTATGCTAAATTGAAAGTTTTCATTTGCTCATTGTTGTTTTAGCGAAAATATGATATGACGATCTTGTGTAGAAGATCAAAATTTTTTGAAGCTTTGTTAAATTCCTTGGATTCTGCTATGCAGGCTTCTCAATCAACATATGTTCGTTATTTTGCTGGAAAACGGGTATTGCTTTCCTTTTTCTATGCAAAATTGAAAATTTTCATTTGCTCATTGTTGTTTTAGCGAACATGTTTCTTGTTTAATAGATTTACAACCACGCTATTAAATGGCCAACTACGCTGCTAGCACGTGCATTGCACGTGCATCAAACTAGTCTCTTCAAAAGTGTCGTTTTCCAATACAATCATCTTGATTATTTGCTCAATTTTGTTTTGAAAATTTATGTCTTTGGAATAGATTTTTGGAACATGCTTTAGCATCCTTTAGATTCATTCACTGTATTAACAGTGAATTGTTCTATTAGGACATCAATTCGAGCATTTAAAGTGTCTATATTTCATTAATGCATTTCACAATTAATTTCTACTTGCATATTGAACTTTTGGGTCATTGTCTTATATTCTTTGTTTTCTTTTCAGCTCTTTAATATCTTCCTCAATGTTGGGATACATGTCTTATTAATAATAACAATCAACTAATCACCTCGTAAAATATCGTCCATAGGAAGATCAATATGTTTTATGCAAAGGGAAATTCAAACTCGATGTATATTCTCAATATGCTTAGCAAAAAGACAATTGTAATGGGGAAAATGTTCATTATGTTCTGATTCCCACTATCAGAGAAGAATAAAGGAACAACGTGTTAATTTGGAAGATTAAAATCGTAGAATTCATTCATTGCATTAACCATGTCTGATTTAGGTACGCTTCCGCTTTGATCTACAAATTCTTGGTGATCCAACATGAAAGATCATTGTGACAGTAATGGTTTTCCCCACAAGTAGTATCAGAGGTTATTCATGTTAAATAATTGAGAATCGAAATTCTAATTTGATTATTGCAATATTTCATTGTTTTCAAATTTAGCGATTTCAGAATCAGTTTTGTTAAATTTGAAAATTCTTCGGTGGTCTTCCATGATTTCATTTCACTTTTTAAAAAAAGAAAAATTATCTGTTGTCGACGGCCCCCGCTTTCGCGCAGCGCAACTGCGAGCGTTGCTTAAAGCCACATAGGGCGGCGCCGTACCCCGTAAGAACTTTCTAGGGTATGCTTTCGATTTGGGTGAATTTTGGGGAGGGGACATAGACTGAAAATTAGATAATTTAAGTTAATTGCTTGCAATTTCATATTAGGGTTAGGGTTGCTAATTTTAAAATCTATTTTTAAGAATTCAACCCCTTAAATTTAAAGCTTTAATAATCCGTCATTTAAGGTTAAAATTCATCCAAATTGGGTCTTTAAAGTTATATGTTTAATAATTCAATCCACGTAGTTTGAAAATTAATTAATTTGGGCCATTAAAGTTCTAAATTTTGTAATTAGAACCCTTAAAGTTTATAATATGTTCAAAATGGCCCCTGAAGTTTTAAATTATTAATTTTTTACCTCTAAGTTTTGGATAATTGATTTTCGACTCCTAAAGTTTTGAATTATTGCCCCTAAAGTTTTAAAATAAATAAAATATGCAAATTCAATGAATTTTTTTTCCTCAAATTTTGGTACAAATGACTCTTTTGAGAGGTATAATTTTCGAAAGTAAATTAATTGAAGCAACATATTTCCAAAGCAACATCTCTTGTCGAAATTAATTAACTTAGAATATTAAAAGGTGTTTGCATGTGCGCTATTTAGCTGAATTGCACATGCACCTGTTGTGATAAACATGTAGCGATTATTTGGTCAACGTCTAATCAATAAATCGGTCCAAAGAAAGGTTTATTAATCGGCGTGTTTCTTTATTGACACTATTTGAACTACACCAAGAGTACCAGTTACAAATCAATATTTCAGTCCAAAGACTAAATATTGATGTTGTGCTAGGTATCTTGTGATGGGCCCTATAATTATTTGAAATTATTATTTGCATATTAAGAATATTTATGTGTGTCGTTCCAATTAATCGTTCTCTAATTCAGTCTCAGGTTTTGCTGCTAATATCTGTGCTAGCATCAATTCAATTACAATGCTTAATGGTACGAACTTCAAGGCGTGGCAAGAGAACGTGATGATTATTCTCGGAGTCATGAATCTGGAGTTAGCTTTACGTGTTGATCAACTTGCCAGGCTTATTTTAATATTGTCACTAAGAGCATGATAAGCCTAGCTTATTTTTACAAAGTAAATTACATTTAAAAAAAATTAAAACAGCAACCACATAAATGTCAGTGGTGACAATTAATTTTTGGCCACCACGTGAAGATCTCTCGGATAAAATCTTCAAAAAAACACCACATGTTTGAAGACCTAATGAAGGGTCTTCGATATTTGTTGGCTATCAAAAGATCACCTCTCACTCTCCTAGTTCTCGTGAGCTCAGCAAAGACAAGAGTTTGCCAGTTGTTTGAAGACCCGTTGTTGGAGACCCAAGTATGGAGCAATAAAGAAGATGCTTCTTCAGAAAACGAAAATGTTGGTGACTTACATTCAGGAATCCGGCTATCAGAAAACGACCACGCTACACTTACAGAAAATCTTTCACAGAAGTTCTACAGATGACGTGGCAGAGGAAGGCATTTAAAAGAGGGGGGGGGGGAAAGGAAACACTGGAGACCCATTCCTTCCCCTTTCAAAATCCCATTCGTTCCTCTGTCTTTAACCGTAGAAATCGCCTCCTTCCCCACCTCCGTCCGGCGACGAACTGTTAGCTGGGTTGTAATCCGTCTCCGCCGGAAGCTATCTTGCTTCCCCTGGTAATCGATTTGAAACCTTTCAAACTATGGATGCCCGAAGCAAGTAGACGACTATCACCGCGGCACAGGAATAGGAGATGGTTCAGAAGGTTTTGGTGTGGGAACAGGAGTTGGGACTAGAGCCGGCTTTGGAGCGGGAGTTGGTGGTTGTATACAACTGGAGGAACTGTACCCTTGTGTGATTGGGCAGTAATATGTGGAACAGAAGCCTTTGGTTATTTAACTTTGGACTTGGTGGAGGCGATGAAAGAGAAACCTTTGGTGGTGAGGGTGTGGGCTTTGGTGTTGGTTGTGGCGCCTTTGGAGTGGTTGGTTTTGGCGTTGGCGGTGTCAGTTTGGAAACCTTGGGGTTGACGTTGTGGGTTTTGGTTTAAGACTTGGTTCCTGTGGTTTTGAATTCCCAAAGTTCTCAAGGATGGTGGAGTGGAACCGGTTGTGGTTCACAAAGATAGCGTCAAGGTGCTTATTGAACAATAAATACTAGGAATGTGTTTTGAGTTTGTAGTTATCATTTGTCAAGGCA
>CAIGRF010259307.1:39086-70206 GCA_903798235.1 Fraxinus ornus
TTTTTATCTTTTTATATAAATAAAAAATATGTACATATATATATGTATGTATATGTCAAATATCTGATTTTTGAAATTTAAAAACTTTTTTCTTATTTTTGAAAATCTATACTTAAAGCAGGATTTATGAATTTTTCCTTTATAAGTATTTAAGGTATATAATTACAA
The DNA here is from genome assembly GCA_903798235.1 of Fraxinus ornus. NCBI lineage: Eukaryota > Viridiplantae > Streptophyta > Magnoliopsida > Lamiales > Oleaceae > Fraxinus > Fraxinus ornus. Next base: position 39,255 of record CAIGRF010259307.1, read on the forward strand.
ATGGGCTTGATAAGATACGTGAATACGGACAAGTAGTCCAGTCCACATTGTTCATTGTTGAAATTGGTTGGACTATGGATGAAATGTTGTGCCCAATGCTCTAAAGTGCTACTAATCAATCCTTTCAGCATGCGATGTCAATCTTCTATTGATTTGTGACTTCATTTAGAACCACAAGTATATGCAAAAGCAATATAAAAAACACAAAGGTTCACAAAATTACAAAGTGTCAAAATCATTACCACTACTACCTAAGCCCCTATTTGTTTCCAATTAATTTCTCATTTGTAGAAGAAATTCAATCATTAGTGGACCCCACCCAACCGCAACATTTGACTTGCTCCTCACATATTTTCAATGACAACAATCACTTTTCAAAAGCAATAATCACATTTTTTTTCTACTTTTGAACAGAAAATGGAAAACAAATAGGATCTAAATCCGAATGGACTGTGTCCATCGTATCTCTTCCATATCCAATACATATCTTTTTGACTATGACTTCAGTGTTGGAATGTTTGAGACCGTTGTGTCCCATCGGAGCTACAATCATGAACAGTCTAATTGTTCAAGTGTACAATTAACATACACATGGATTCCCAGAGTGTAATTTGTTGGCTAGAAGACACAACCGAATTTTGTGGTTAACAAATATTAATTCAGTTTTGGAGTAGATGAAAATCATGATTCATCAACACCGGTTAAATAAGAACAAGAAAAAGGAGATTGTAGATTAGATTTTTCACTTATATTTTGTTGAATTATTTCTCCAGACCATCGACTATTTACTGATAGATTTTCTCAAAATCAAACCAGAAAATGATTTTTTCAGATGACGATAATCTGTTTTCCCCTCGGTCGAATTCATATGGAAGCACAAAAAAATAGAAATATGGACTTCGATAATGCCACTCTCAATTGTAAATTTTGAATTTGAAATTCATTTCTCCCGAATTAATTTCTGCCTCTAACCTCATATACCGTTTTCAGTTTTTCAAAAATCTCCAGTAATTTTCAAACAAGGACCAAGAAGCAAGTAAAATATTTTGGCTGCTTTTTGATTTTCTGAATTAAAATATATTTTTAATTAAAAATTAAAATTTCTGGCCTCTTTGATCCCCTGGGCTAAGAATGCATTGGAATAGTAAATTGGTAGAGAATATATGATTAAAAAATAAGAAATTTTTTTAAACTTAAGTGTAATATTATTTTAGTAAAAAATGTGTAACTAAAAAGAAGGGAGGAAAAAATGTATTTTAAGAATAATGTGGATTAAACGAGGGCTTCATAAATCTGCACAGCAGCCCTTCCCTCCTCCAGTGTATGTACAGTCCCCTTTCTTCCTTTTTGAACGTTTAATAAATGTAATCTATCATTTAAAATCGATAAATATTAACTTGTTAGTAGCTAATACTACAAGCACATAATTCATCATTGGAAGATCAGAAAAAGGAAAATGAACTGTCCAATTACATTTTGTCACATTCTATTAAATTTTTCATGTACTCAGGACTTTATTCAAATAAAAAAATAAAGAACGTTTGATGGAAATATTGATTACTTTTATAATCTCCATAGTAATATAGAATTACAAAAAAANAAAAAAAAAAAAAAAAAAGCGATGGGAAAAGTGATTACTGGCAGCATTATCGAGTTGGTGACTTCTCTCTAGTACTAGGATGCAAGCAACTGCATTGCTTTAGAGTTTGTACAACTGAATCACGTATGTTGGACTATTTTTTTTTATTTGGGCCTCAAACCTTTTCATTTTGATACCACAATTCCTAACATTTGGTTAAATAGACAAACCATCAGAATATCTCTAGGAGGAATGTTCTGCTGAGGAAAATGAATGATTTTTCTTTTACTATTTGTTCTTCGTATTTTTTATATTGTTACGAAAAGCTTACTCAAAATTAGATCAAATGTTTAACTAACCATCCAAAGATCCTCTATTCAACCAACACTGTCAAAAAGTAGAGGTAACAGTTGCACTTTAAACTTTCTCAAATTTGCACCTGCAGTCATATTGTCGAACTATTAATTTCTCCTTTGTTAAGCATATGTCGATCTACTCAGTCTATTCCATCTAAACAATTTAAAAAGCAAAAAATATGTAGATTGAAAAGTTTTTTGCATCCAAATACGAATACCTCAAGTGAATTCTATTTACCTTTTTAAGTTTAGCACATGTGCTTGAATATGAAATACCCCTTTTCTGTTTTTTACTTGTATACGTAGTATTTTTGGAAATTTATAATAACATTTTTTTTTCTTTACATAGTCAGTAACTATTATATACAATAAAGGAAGCCAAATTCAGAAAAACAAAGTAAACTACCAATACATAACTTACAGTTCACTGTACAAGAAGAGCTTGTGCAATGTGTGTTGAGCTGTGATTTTTACTTGGCATTTGATAGCATTAATAACCTTTTCCAAAGGAACCTTCCCATCCGAATCCTGACTCAAAAACGAATTCAAGGTGTAGAATTCACAGAGATCTCTTGGAGAAAAGGTGCACTTGGCTGATCCACATTTGAAGGGATGACAAGGCGCTGCAATGGCTTTAGAGCCATGGCAAGCTGTGCAAACGAAGGACGCAGACTGGGATCACTGGGAATGAACCCCCCCGCAGGTAATTAGTCTTAAGAGAGAACATATAACAATGGAATATAGATACAAGCAGCATCAAATGTAGATACTTACGTTTGCCAACATTCCCATATTATTCGTGCCACCAGGGGATCGACTTCCTTGGGGATGTCAAGACGGCGATTTTGAAAACCCACTGCACCTACTACTTGCATTGGGTTCATTCCACTCCAAGGCAACTTCAATGTTGCAAGTTCCCACAATATCACACCAAAACTATATACATCACACCTGTCAAAGTTGACAATCAAAACAGATTGGTGGAATGTATACAAGCACAAATCTAAGCTTCAATAAAAGCCATGCAGGGGACAACTAATACATTAGCCAACAAAAGGAGATTTGTACTCCCTCGGGGCATTTGTTTAAGGTTGGCATTCCTTGGATATTAAATGAGTGATTAAACACTGAAAATGCCTTTTATTCAACATGTGACACGTGTAAAGTAACAAACAAATAGGAAGATATAGAAGTTGGACATTCTACTCTTTATGCTTCAAATTCTGGCTGTCATGTGTTATGAGTTCAAATACTCTGGCATAGCATTAGTATTTGCTAAAGCTTCTGACTTCTTATGGGATATCTTTGACTGATTTACGGAGAATCTATATGGTCGAGTAGAAAATATGAATTTATTTATTATTTCAGCCTACTCTTGATGAGACCATGTTGTCCTCCATTCTATTTAATCTTTTCTCTACAAATAGAAATCTCTTTTCCTACCTAAGAAGAAAAAAGAAACAAGTTATGATTTTTTGAAACTAACACTTCGTAGATGTGTAAATACTAAAATGAACAGAAAATATAGGAAATGAAGTAAAACACAACTTATAAATACAGCAAATACCACAGCAGTAGAAAGACATTTACGCAATTTAACTCACTTCTCATTTGAAAGTTCATTTCGGAGAACTTCTGGGGCCATCCATTCAGGCTGTCGAGGCAGATACTAGTTGGTTAGAAAATTAAAGAAAGGCACAAAAATTGAAATTGAAAAAACTAGGAAATCATATCCAGTAATAGAGCATACAACTATTTTCTAATCACAAGTTTAAAAACCTCACCGTTCCTCCAGTTGACTTGGATGACAAAAAAGTGTTGTGCTTCAGGCGTGACAATCCAAAGTCACACACCTGCATTTTCACAAGTTATAAAACTAAAACATTGAGTTCAGCAAAGTAACCACCAGCTAGCCAAGACCTAAACAAAATGTCATTTAATACCGACTTGTTATTCTGTTAAATATGATCTATTGATGAATGTCTTCTGGAACTCAAATATGTGGCCATTCAAATGCCTTGAAGTTTTAGGCACACTTTGATATTTTCACCCAAGAACATGAAAAATCATTTCGGTAAAATATCATAGATTGCATTCAAACTCAATTCTTACAGATTGACCAAGCAGGTATGCCAGAGTACCAAATTCAAGTAACAGATACCTTGACATTCCAATTCTTATCTACCAAGAGATTAGGCGACTTCAGATCTCGATGAACTATTGTAGGTTTGCTAGTGTGTAAGCAGTTCATACCCTTCGCCTGCAATATCACCAAAATTTAAGATAAATAAATATAATAAATCGAATTTTGTGTCCAAACCAAAAATCTAAGATTGCTGCTCATACCACATCAAATGCCATTTTAATTCTACGCTTTTCATCAATTTGACAATGAGGACGATGAATAATCCGATATAAGCTTCCTCTGGAGAACCAAAATGTTCACACCAGTTACTATCTCGACAAGAATTGGGGAACAGGCCGAATAGATTTTATGTAACTCATAAAAAGCAAATAAAAATGACACATAGTAGAGATTAATCAAAGTAGCAAATTTGAAAGACAGGAAAACATGCAATTACTTGAAATACAGGCTAAATGATTTCATCCATAGACAAATAGAAGGAAAAAGAAACATAATCCTACCATTCTATGAAATCCAGGTTGAATATAAAAATAATTAGAAAACAAGTCAAAATAGATTGCCTATTTAGTTGGACTTCTATTCCAACTGTATCAATGGGAGCAATTTCAAGGGATTGGCTGATATTTATTAGACTAACAGAAGTTTCATAAAAGATCAAGGATTGCAGTCATTATGGAAAAGTAAACGTCACTACTCTGGTGGCTGTGTGAACATGTAATAATTGATACAGCTAATCCAGTTGTTCAGTGAGAAAGAGTTAGTAAGAGAGATGAAAGATAAGGTCGGATTAGGATAGTTCCAGAGGTTAATATTGGAGGAAGTGAAAAGACCAAGGTGAAGATGAATCAAGGGAACCCAAGAAAAACCAAGATATCACATCTGCGTTCCAAGGCATCAAACAGCAAAAAATAAAGTAATATGTACAAAAAGCTTTAAAAAGAAGAATAGAATACACATTAGGTCTAAAAGGCTCCAACTGTACCAACAGTTTTTACCTGGGAAACAGTTTGAAGAAATACTGTTTGATGGTAACTTGATAACAGGTTGCAATTTTCTAGAGCTATAAGCTATAAAACTTGGACTCCCACGTAGACAGGTCAACTAAATATGCAGAGTTCTGGACTCTGGTCTTTTTTTTATCAAGGGGGCTAAGGATCAAGCTATTTTTTCTTACAACCCCTTTTCTCCATTCTAGAATAATGTCACAGATATAAATATATGTAGACCATGTTTAGGAGCGAGATTTTCCACACTACCAGAAATAGAAGGATAATATGGGATGCCGCTGATCCTTGCCTCTAATGTTGCATGAGAGAGAGCAAAGGGCTCTGGTATTGAAGCAATGTTTATAAACAGCAATCACTTTTGCCATTTTTCTTATTTAGGGAAACTTTTCCAACTACAATCAATACCCGAAAAAGTTTCTCTTGGGAGAAATTTCCTTGTATTAAATTACATATTTCTATATCTTCAGCGTAATATTGATGAAGCAACATTGACTATAGAAGGAATGCTTCAGGCAGTACATAATCGCAGTAACGTGACTTACATCACTAAACCACAACGAGCATCAGTCTCTCCACTAGTAATTATCGACTAGGTTTTCTGAACCTCTAGTATTTTCAAATGAATCTTTTCCAGTAGTCATTATTAATTCATATAATCCAAAAAGATGGACCAACACAGATTTCTATGAGAAGAACACAAAGATCACAGTTCCACAGCCCTCTTGTAACTTCTTGGCCAAAAAAAAAAATATACCAAATAGTTTTTGGCCTTACACCAATCTCACTCATGCTAGTTGGAAAACTACACATTCATATAACATATCTGAAGAGTGAGTCAGATTGCTGTAAAATGGTAAACAATCAACTTGAAATGCTTCCACCAATATTTCCCCAAAAAACTGCCCAATGAGGTACCATTGTTGCTGCTCATTTAAACATGCTTGTTAAGGGCAATTAAAAACTGCATTCATGACAGTAGACTCCCATCCCAGGGTATCAGAGTTATGCTTGTAAAACTTCAATAACCAATAAACCATGGGAAATCATCGTAACCTTCAGAAATGTCGTATCTGACAACAGAGTGTTCCAAGTCACAAAGAAAGAACATGCTTTCATCCAACCAAAATATTCCAAGGTTGACTTAACAAAATCAATTCATACACTGCAATGTTCAGCTAACAAATTATTGCCAAATATTTCATTTTTAAGCATAGCGCACCATCAAATGATTATAAATGATGAAAGAAACAAAAAACTGAAAACGCATACCGTGGTAGAAACTCCGTGACAATAGAAAGATTTGGTGGACGAGTTACGGCACCCATAAAAAGTACTACATTTGGATGGCGTAAATTACGCATGATTAGCACCTACAACAGTGCAACAGTTCTCATCCCTTAGAAAAGTATTAGATTTATACAATTTACATTTTTTTAATTGTAACAGAAAGGCAAGTTTGCAGAAAGTTTAAGCAGCCTGCTAATACGCAGATGAATGAAGAAAACAAATTCAACTTTCAAGGTAAAAAATAAAATAAAATAAATAAATAATAAAAAATTCACCTCTTAGTCAGAGCATCATGCACGCCATCTAGCTCCCTTCTTTGCTTGGGACCATTCCCCAATGGTCCTGCACTTGAAGGGAGGAAAAGACTCATTCTTTGGGTCAGCTTCCTCAGGCTCCTTTTTTGGAATTCGCCGAGGAGCTGCCCCTAGAATGGGATAGAAAAAACCTCCTTAAGGTTTCTATTCCAAATATCATTCTTTTCAAGCCTAGACCTATCGTTCGGACCCCTTCCCAAGGGTTCCTTAGCTTGTTAAGAGTTATTTATAATCAAGCTTGTGGAGGTATTTACAGTGCAATAAATCAAAAGCAAAGGAATACTATTACGATGGTCAACAGTTTATCATGAACCTCTAATTGAAGGAAGACTACCTTATGGCTAGCTTTCATTTAAATATCTCAAAGAAACCAAGTTAATTTTAGTAGATACATACAGTTCAAGAAAAGGTCTCTTAATTGTTTTTACATAGTATGTTCACTGGTAAATAAACAAGGTAAATTCTTACTTCTCTCTTAAACTCATCCAAAGCAGCACCTGAGAAATCCTGGTCAAGGAACTTCTTCACAGCAACCTCCTGTGCTCGTAACAATCCACCAGCCAAAGAACAAAATTAAATGATACTCTCTTGCAGGAAAAATAAATGTTAATAATATATAAATAGATTAATTCTAAATATAAACAAGCAGAAATACCCAGTACAGTACTAAAAGAATAAACAGAAATTAATACACACCATACATGAAAAAGCAAAAATACACCTCAAAGATGCTTACCAAGCTAGCAGGCAGCAAAGAACATGAAAGATAAAAAAACACACTTCTGAATGCACACACTCGCAACCAGCAACTACTTCAGGATATATTGGCTACCCTCACTGTCACTCAAATATGCATGCACATAAGTACCAACAAGCACACCCAGAGAGAGAACTAATAATAGCACTCAGCAGGATAGATAATACAAAAGTGGTGCTGATGAAGAGTGAAGACAGAAAGAACTAACCCAGAAAAATAAAACAAGAGGACACAAACTGTGACATAAAATAAAAACATTCCAAGTTACTTTTCACATGAAATTTAAATCTCATACTAACCTTGATGCTAAAACCAATCAAGTTGTGGAAAACACTGATGAACGAGTCAATTGAGCTCGAGCTAAAGGATACATGAAATGCATATCAAGACTGGTTGGGTAGAACAAAAGAATACTATCTTAATAGACCCAACAGGAAGTGAAAATTTGAGATAACAATGCCACAAGCCTTCTTATAGAAACAATTGAGAACTTACACAATGGAAATAATTCAAGAGTGAGAATTAGAAGTTGTATAAAAGATCTATTCATACCAATTGCTTGCTTGTGTAATTTATCGGGAACCTCCTTATTTCAATTTAGAAGACATTATCAAGTTGAAAATAAATTCTAAATCATAATCAGCTGAAAACCTGGGAAGCACAGACACGCAGCCAGCACTAGCGTATCGGTGTCTGACACGTATCGGACACGGGTACATCTCCGACACGTTGACGACTCATGTCGGAGGCCCTTGTGGCATGTTTTTTGTGAAGAGAACTGAAGAAGGCAGCTAAAAATTCAAGTAACAACTTATGAGTCAGTTTGAGGAAGAAAATTCAGTCAGCGGCTCAGGAAGACCAGAAGACTGTAAGTGGCGGCTGAAGAAGACTAGAACAGTAAACCCTATTTTGTTGAAGGAAAAATGAAGAGAAAGGTCTCTCTGTGATGGATTATAATGTAAAAAACAATTAAATTACTTTTTTACCTTAATTCAAAAACAATAGAGAAGTATGATAAGGAGATAAACTTTTTACCATTTTTATTTACTATTTTACCCCCAATGAAAACTACATGAAAATTGCAAGAAAAATCTCAAAAATTCACTTCAAAAAATTAAAAATAAAATAAAATAATATATATTTTAATCAATGTGTCGGAGTTTTTTCGAAAACATCGCGTGTCGACGTGTCAGACATGTACTCATGTCCATGTCGGTGCTTTTTAGCTGAAAACTATCATCATAAAAGAATCTGCAACATATAACTTTCCATTCACGACATAAGTGGATCCAAATGCGCTGTTGATTCGGCACTTTCGAATGCAAGTCAAGGCTGACCTATTTCTAGATCACCTATGTAAATCCTTGAGTTGTTTACAAAGATTTTTCTTTATTCGCGGCTTAATTTAGGGTGGCAGAGGAAGTAAAATAGTACAAATTGCTTCAGAAAAATAAATCCATACTGCATGTGTGTAAAAGAAAATTCAAATATTGCAAATGTAAAAGATTCACAGCAGAAAAGTCAGTTGTCGACCAAATAACCTTACTTTTCTACAATAAAAAATTTTCAAAATTCGTTGAACTTGGGGAAGTAAACAGTTCCAACAAATGGTATGTCCAAATTATTCTAATAGTTTCTATTCACACAATATCTTAATCAGTTTCCTCATGAAATTGAGTGGAAAAACTGTGAGAACCACTTACAATGCCATTCCAATCAGCATGGTAGACCTCTCCATATGAACCTGCAAACACAGTTTATATAACTATAAGATATAGGGGAAGATATAACAATAGACATAAGTAACTCCCAGATAAAAATTTCTGAGAAAAAAAGTTTGCTAGAAGCTTCGGTCTCAGAAAAGGGGAGAGAGAGATCAATGGTCAACAGTGAGCACAAAAACATTTTTCATGCCAAGAACAAGCTTATATGATTCATCATATAAAGCAAGTTCTCTAATAACATATACTAGAGAGAGCATTGATAGTTCCATGGTGAGGAAATTTAAGCATTAATAAAAACAATTGAAGCGTAAAACAAGAAGGTGCAGGTGCTACCTAGACCAATTCTTTCACCAATAACAAGATCCTCCCAAGGAATTTCACATTCACCAACATCATCAATCACTGGATCAATGTGACTAGGAGCTAAATCAAGTGAAGAGCCGGCACTTTCTGTGTCCTTCAGTTTCAAATTAAAGCTGCCTCGTATGTTCTGTTCATGGTCATGCAGCCTGGTGATATTCTTTAAGTGGTCATTCGTAATATCAGGTTCATTACTTTGCATCATGTTCCCATAAGCGCCCTGATATATTTCCATATGATTGTTGCTAAAATCTTCCCCTGGGGACAAGTGACTGAATTTACTTTCACCTGATTCCGTAGTCGAATTGTTATCAAACGAAATACTGTCACTATTCTCTCCATAATTATTATATGACTTCTCAGGTAACTTGTAGGTGCTAGAGGGAACCTTTTCAGTAGAAGCAGGGATGTTAGATGCAACTGAAGAAACCCTATAACTACTAAACTCCTGACTGTTCTTCGGAAATAAACCATCCACAAAATTATATTCTTTTTTCTTTGGGACCTCATTGCATGCATGACGATTCTTCCACATCAAGGGTACAGGAGGCCGACCACTGACGAGGTTATTTTTTCTCCGTTGCAGTTCATCAACTTTATTTATAGGAATATTCTGAGCCATAGCATTTCGAGAACCTTTTATTTTGAATGGATTAAGATCTGAAAAAAGATTTTTTGGGTCTTCTGCACCATGCTGACTGCATGGAACCACATTTACATTCATTCTCAAGTCATCACCAACTGCATTAGGTCCACGACCCCCCTTGTACAAAGAAGTCCCGATTGCCGACAAGGGGCTATGATCCAATTGGTTAGCAGCAAGCCCTTCATTATTAGTTCCAGAAGACCCAACTCCATTGTTTGCATTAGGATCTAAAAGTAACGGCAGTGCTTCTGTCTTTGTAGATTTTGTCCCTGGAAACAAATTATGTCCAGCAAAAGAACTCTGATCAGGTTGTGTGGAAGAATTATTGGTATCTTTAGTCGTCAGAAGACGGGGAAGAATGTTTAATTTTGGATTATATGTCTCGAATGGAGCATCCTTTGCACTCAGAACATCAACTGGGATTTGAGTCCCCGGAGCTCCCATGAGATCAACCAAGCATTCGCTGAAGAAATAAAATTGATTTTAGACTTTGACATGTAGAGAAATATGTAACACACATCCATTTACGGATTACACAGACAAAATCGTGAGCGTATAAATATTTACATGTGAAGAGAAGTAAGTTCAAAAATAAATTAAGCCTCTGTTTGTTCCAACTTCTTTCCCCATTAATAGAAAAATATGACCCTTTTTTTCAAAGTTGGTGGGTCTCAACAAGACACAAATGGTCAAAAATGGTATGCAGAGCCACTGTTCCAACGGTTCTTTTTCTTCTACTAATGAGCAACAAACAGAGGCTAAATCGTGTAAAAATTTGGAAGAGAAAAAAAACTGAAACCTAGAAAGTAAAGAACATTCTTTCCAAAACGAGTTTTGCTTCAAAGTAATCTTAGTTCTATGAGAAAAGTGAGCTTATCTATGTAATGTACAACTCATTCTGGTACTGATAAACAGAGAAAAGTGGAACAGGAGATATGTACAACCAGGTGCGGGAACTTCTTTCCGGAATTAGAATTAAATATTGATAAGAAGAGGGGATTATAATCCATAAATATAAGAACTTTAATTAAAACTAGCTGATATGCAAACTGTGACACCATACCAGTTGTACTTGAAAAAAATTGTTATCCATGCACAAGGCACCATACATTGGAGGGATGAAAAGGAGTATACATTTTTCTTTTGTAGGAAGGATTGCTTTGATTCGATCTTTCCTCACTACCATACCCATTTATTACTCATCTTTCTTAGAATGCCTAAACTAATCACCTAGGATGTTAGGTGAACCACGAGAGATTTCTTGTGGAGCGGAACAGAGATGTTGAAGGAACAATTTGGTAAACTGCTAGATTGTTCGCAAACCCAATGCTTTAAGATGATTAAGAATGGGAAATTTGGTGTCTAGAAACACAACCTTGTTGTCAAGTGGCTGTTGCAGTTTATTGTGGAATCTGAATCTTTGGCACAAATAACTAAGAGCGTGAATGGTCTCAATTATATGGGTGGGATGCTAGAATTGGAGCCAGCGTCCCAACCACTAGTCTTGGAAATTCATCTCTCAGGTATACTCAACATTTTTCCTCTTATTACCTTCAAAGTTCAGAGTGGTTTTCATCATCAATTCTGGGAAGATTTGTAGCTAGGTTATCCATCTTTTGATAAGTATTCCCTAAATTATTCTTCTTTGTTATATCATGCTGCAATTTCTGATTTCAGTATTATAGGAAAAAGATTCAATCTCTTTAAGCTCCTGTTTCTTCAAAACTTCAAATGATGGAGAAACCGCGTATTTACTTCTTCTAAACTTATCAATCAGTTATCATTCACCTCCCTTCGCAAATTCTAGATGTTTGTATCCAGAGAGCTCTGTATTTGTACATGCAAAACATTTATTTCTTACCTCACACATGAAGTAACAGAATCCCTTTACCGTTAGCTCTGTAGCACGGACACTTCAATTAGAGTAACGTGTCCGTGTCAGACACGAGTTGATACCGACACTTCTCGGACACTCTATCGTAATCATTTTTCTTTTTATATTAAAAATATCGTATATTATTAATTCGAAATTATTAGCAAGTAACAAATATGTACTCATATTTAAAAGATTTCAACAAGAAAAATTAATAACAAGTATAAAACTAAATTTATACTATATAAATGAAGAATTTTTAAGAATTTAATCAATGTGTTGTATCTATACTTTTTTTAAAAATCGCGTGTCGGCGTATCCGACACGTATCGTGTCGGACACATGTGTCCGTGTCGATGCATCATAGACCGTTAGCCAGAAATAAAAATTCCCTTGAAAGTAAGAGTTTGATATTTGAGAGAATACTATTGGTTTACATCTGTACCCTGACCATGGAATTTCCTTTCTCCCTACGTGTCCATGATTTGCAGAAGGCAAAGTGAGAATTACGTCCACTTATTATTCCCTTATGCTAGCACCAGATGCCCGCTGAGTACATTGTTTCGTGGTTTACATGTGTACCCAGACCATCGAATTTCCTTTCTCCCTACGTGTCCATGATTTGCAGAAGGCAAAGTGAGAATTATGTCCACTTATTATTCCCTTATGCTAGCACCAGATGCCCGCTGAGTACATTGTTTCAGATTTGAGAGAACTTTATGTTATGCTGGCTACTTTGGAGGAGTTTCTTAAAATTGACATTAGGGGTTTTGGTTAGAGATTGAAAGAGACTGTAAAAATACCTAGTTTTCTGTTGCACCTTTTGGCTACGTAGGAGCTCTAGAACTTTTAAGAATCAATTTACATGAATCTATTGTGAGATTGAGCATTTTTTTGAATCCATGTCATTCTATGTACCAGCATAGCACTTCAATGAGGTTGGGAGCCTCTTTTCGGTTCTTAATGAGATTAACTGCAGTATTCGTTATCAGAGGACAACATGCCTCATCCTTTAGTTCTCTATAATTGGTAAACTATTTTTTTTAAAATCAAAAACAGAACATATTCTCAATGATTAATTCAAAAGTATGAGTTTTACCCAACATTCAAAATACACATCAAAACAGAACTTCAATACGGCTAAACACTGTCTTGTTCCTATTAACAATATAGAGAAAATCTATGGCTTTGGATCTTTTGTTTTCTATTATTTTTGAAATACTTCTATGTGCAATTAATCATCAGATCATCTTAAAAACCAAGAGTATATGAATGAAAGGAAAGAATTATGTCCGCGCAAATTTCCTCCATTATCAGGTCTATTTCTGTGTGCATTTGAAAATTACACCTTAATGGTGTTTGTCAAAAGCAATATAAAACTTCTTTCGCATTCTGTCTTAAGGATGTTATGGCGCCAGCCTCAGTAAGAAAAGTCTCTGTTTTACGGAAGCTAGCATATTTATTGTAGGCCAACCAGCAACCGCTATAATAATATATACAATTACTTACAGATCTACTACCAACTGCCTTATACAGCTCGAGTTGTAAAGACAAGATACTAGGGTCTTACAGATGAGGGAGAGTACATAATTGGTAGGACAGAATAATCATTTACTTCACTATGATCTGAGTATATGAAAGCTTGCAGTATGTATGGAAGATGTACATAATTGGGGTTGGGGACAGAACAATCCTTTACTTCACTATGATCCTAGCGTAAGAAAGCTTGCAGTATACATTGGAAAATTTTATTTTATTATTTTATTATTTTCATTTTTGTAGGTTAGTTGGTTGAGGGGAGTGGGATTGGGATTGGCCCCTGGGGTTGCCTGCCTTATACTACTATCAGTCCATGTTCCAAATTAATCCCTCCATCTCGTTATTAAAGTCCGTCTTTCGAAACTGATTATGAAAAGTCAAAACTTTATTCTCGAAAGAGCACAAAGTACTAGCTATATTTTAAAATCTCAATTAAAAATGCTGAAAAGTACAAAATTCCTATCATAAGTAAAACAGAGCGCACCCAAGTTGCTAACAATGGGACGGAAGGAGATCTAATATTGGAAATTCTCCACTCATTCCAGAAGCATACTTAAATTATCCGCAGTTCCAGCATCCCTATGAAGTAATTGTACTCTATTCTACTAAATTATTATTTATTGAAATTACAGAATATCTAGACAAGCCTGAGTCTTTACAAGTTACAACGAAATCTGCTTGACACAATATTTTCACATGAATCAATACTGATTATGTAGTCTCCTGTAACCCTGTAGAATTCTTCAACGTCTCTTATAGTTATTTGATCACATATACTTCTCATTTCATATAATATTAGGAATTCTCGTCTGCTCATACATGTTTTGCAAATACCCAATATTGGAAGCAACATTACCTTTACAATACTACTCTAATCTAATCAAAATAAATCAAAATTAGAATGAAAATGGTATTTGGTAACCGGCTAAATCATACCAGCTCCAAATCCATGTATCATAGCTCATGCAAAACAGGAAAGAACATGAGACAGGTCAAATAAATTTCAAGTGTTTGTAGGACAATCGAAAATATGAAGCAGGATTTTGTTCCAAGGTCCAAGGATCCAATTTTTTTTCCCACAAGTCACAACTTACAGAGATTGCAACATGTGGCAATGATTGTGTAGCATCTGCAAACAGGGACGGATCCATTAAGGGCCCAGTGGGGGCAATTGGCCCCACTGAGCCCTTGATTTTTGAAAAAAAAAAGAAGAGCCTACATAATAATAGCCCATAATTTTTAACCCAAATCCAGCAATCTTAAGTCTTTGACATGAAAAAAAAAAGCCCACATAATTCCAATTTCCCACTTAATCGTACTTCCCTTTCCCCAATTCTCAAACCCCTGGATTCTGCGAATCCCCAGCGATTCCAAATTCCAATCACCATATTTTGAAAGAAGAACAGATTGAAGAAGCAAAAATTTGTAATCCATCTCTCTTTCTTAATCTTATTGTTTATGTTTTAATAGTTATTTATGCTTGTATAATTTCATCACATCCCAAAATCAAATCATATAAATATCAAGCCTGAAAATTTTCTCTGCAAAATCTCGATGTGTTTCCTTATGCGTTAGTTGAATAGTAGTGAAACTGAGGCTTAAATGTCGCGACTTGCGAGGAGAAGATTATGTGCTCAAACTAAGAATTTTTTGTTAGTTAATGCTTAATGAGCTGGAAATTTCGAATTTTGAGATTATTTGATCTAATTAAAGTGAAATTAGGTACTCCAAGATGATAAATGTCATTTTTAGTGCTACAGCATTCTATTTTTACTTAATTTATCATAATCAGGGAAGTCTCAACAACGAACTAGAAATTGAAGAATTACTACACTATATAAAAAATTTTGCTTCATATAAAGAGAATTTATTTCATTAAATATGGGTAGTTATTTCATTTATTAAGTAGAGCTGTTGCATTGATAAAGTGAGTAGCTGGGTATTGGAATAGTTTGGAATGGAGGGAATTCTAAAAATGAGATCTCTTCCATTGAATCTAGTCCATCAATGGAAGTTGAGCAAGTTGGTCTAATTTGAACATTATCGTTGCTGTCTAATTTGAAATTAATTTTTATGTAATTCTATCTCACCCCCGCTGAACCATAATCCTGGATCCGTCCTTGTCTGCAAACATATACTCCCTCCGTCCCATAAAAATAAGAAAATTTAGTTAATATAGCTAAAAAAATAAATTTTACTATCATTTTTCCTAATATACCCCTACATTAATGTCATCAGTATTCAAGGTAATTAAACTATTCTTGGTACTAATAATTGTTTAATGCAAGAATCAAGGTAATTAACATTCCAAAATCATCCAATACAAATACAAAGGAATAAATGTCATGAAAGATGAAATGGCTTTTTGGTTTATAATTTATTGTTCCAACTACATTTGAATAATGGAATGACTTATATTTATGATAATGAAGCATATCAAATAGGGGCGTATTTAGAAATTAATATATTAACTACACCCTCAAATAAGAAACAAGACTATAATTTAGGATAGACCAAAAAGGAAAACAAGACTATCTTTATGGGACGGTGGGAGTAAATTCTCTAATTTCTCTACAACTCCTGAATATAATACCACATCAAATGTGTTTCATTCAATTCTAGTATTCTACCTAACCAAAAATTGTGCTACGGTTTGTTGCAGTGTTTGCCCTCTTCATAAAATGCAAAAGAAGTTGGCAGTTGGCATTCCAGCAACTAGATGAGCATACTTTTAATTTATTCACATGGATCTTCAAAAACCATAAGAAGGGTTATCATTAGAAGTTTAAAAATATATTCCAGCAACTTCATAGTTTGTATCATATATGGCCCTATGACAACTACATATGCATAAATTTAAATTTGTGCAGATTCAACTATCAAAGTATATATAATCAGTCTGCTTCATTCAAATTAGGGAAGTCGCAAGCAGCTAAGCACAAAGATTCATAATTAATGAGCAGTACCCAGGCAGGTAATGGGAAGAGATTCAAACCACTATCTCCAAACTACAATAATCACTCCTGTATGGAAGAAGAATATTATTCACCATGTTCCCATATTACCTGTCATTTGGTAGCTTGATAATGTTGACTGCATCATCCTCAACACCAGTGTAATGGCTACCCTTCACAAGTCTACAAGGTATTCCAACACTGTCAGCTAATACCTGGATTAAAAGCAAGCAAATCGATTATAAACAGAGCTGTAATGAGCAAATTGAATTCTGCAAAAGACATTTCAATAACATGAAGAAGCTTGAGCATATATAGAAATTAAGAAGACACAACTTAATTTGTTGAATGGTTGAATATCCTAGAATATCATTCAATTACATCTTCAGAAGATCAAAAAAGGTAACGTGTTAGTTCTCTGAGAAAAGCATATGCAAACAAGGTCATATTTAGGTATCTCTAGTCTTGAAAAGTCTACAAGAAAAGATTCAAAACTAATATTTTATATCTACCACAGATCCTACCTTAAAAAGCAGTGCACGGTGGCGAGAAAGACCAATTTTCAGGGACCCAATTGGCAGCACAGTGGTATGCAGAGACGTCCTCAATTCCATACTTCTCTCCAGCCATTTTTCCAACATTATATTAGCATCCCGTACTGGCCCACCCAGGTGTTCTGTAACAAGTTCAGCTAGTCTCTGTACAAGTAGACTAATCTCAGCATTAGGGCAGTCTAATGCAATACAGTGTGCTATCTGCATCAACTCCACCAAAGCAGGATCTATTTTTCTGTTAACTATGACAACCTCAAAGTCAGACTCCCCGTTGTTACTTTCAAGATCTTTGAGAGATGGCATGGTCCCTCGAAATGCTTGATCTGTGGAGAGGCTATATACATCATAGAAGCCATCCACAACTCTTTCCTCAAAGTCAACAACACTGTAATCCTGGCAAGGTAAAGGAATGGAAAACATACAACACTTATGTTAAACGAATAAAAAGCATTATGCTCCCCATTTGATGGCATGTTCGGGCAGGACCAGATAAACATAAGAAGAAAAAACAAGCAATCTTCAAATTCAACGACATAAAAGAAACTCAAAATAACTGCTACACCAGATGCACTAGCATGCTTGAAGAATAAATTTATGCCCTAATCTACGGAACAAGTATAGTTTATAGAATTAGCAGGAATTCTACATCTCTGCTATATATGTTATAAAAGCTATGTAAGAAATCTGAAGGTATTACACGATTGCATTTCTGTGACACTGGTGCAGGTAGGAGTATAAACTTTTTTATATATTTAACAAAATATATATGCTAATCATTTGGGATCACAAGTATGAGCTCTATATACATTCCTACCCAGTAATCAAATTGAAAAGTTGAAAGACAATTTTAGTCCAACTTTCTATTACTAGCCTAGAAATAGGAAGATCCAAATCACTTCCTTTCATTCAAAAGGACTGGAATTTTAAGAGATTTTCTCATCTAATACTCAAGTAATGGATGCAGTGCACAAAACCAACTCAGATGAACAAGCCCCTTGACGAGAATTTTTGTGCCTTCAGTACGGTTGCTTCTCTTTTGGGGGTCCATTATGTAAAATCAAGTCAAAGAAGTCACGTACTACACAAAATACATAGTTGGAGTTTGCATATTTGCTGCAAAAGCCATTCCAATTCTTTTGCTTCAGCCTTGTGAAATACAATAATGGTGAAGTATTTAGCACAAACCCACAAATTGTAGTGCACAAAATAGAAAATATTATTGGTAAACTGAACTAACCCAATAGTGGCGAGACAACAAGTCAGCAGCAGCGAGGTCCAAATCATCACTGCGAAAGAGGGAGGACCGGGTCGGGTCATTATCCGGAGCAGAGTTCCGATCCGAAGAGGACACGCTCAAAGCCAAGGCCAGCTGCACCTGGTACTCCTCCTCCGATGCATAATAGTCTTGCTGTTGCTGCTGCTGCCGATTACTAGTGCCCGTATTATTATTTCTGTTGTTGTTATTGTTGCTATTGTCACCGCTAGTACTGGTGGCAGCGGCGGAGGGGGTGGTGGTTGAAGGAGAGGCACGGTTGTCGGAGGAGGCGGGAGGCGCAGATTGCGGTGGTGCTGCTGACTGCGGGATCTCGTTGGAACGGTTGGGATGGTGGTGAAGCTTCTTGAAAATGTGCTTCATCTCGTCGTCTTCTCCGTTCCTCTCTGATTATTTTCTCCACCTTATTTTCGTCCTATTTTCTTCTTTTCTTTTTCGTTTTTTCTTTTTTTTTTTTTTATTTTGACCTTTCCAACGCCGTGAGCAGAGGCAATTTAACCCTGTTCGACTCTTCTTAGGCGCGAGTTAATTGTTTCAATGGTTACTAAACTTTACAAAGTATCACGTTTCACTCACTGAACTTTATTTTGCACAGCATCACTCACTGAACTTAGTAAAATTGCACTTCATTACTCGTTGGACTAATTTCGTCTGTACAATTTGCAGACGTGGACAACAGCGTTGACATTTGACCGTTAAATGACTCCAACTCGACAGTGATCAACCATGTCATCCCAAACACGTCTCTTCAACGGTCACTAAACTTTACAAAGTGTCACGTTTTACGCACTAAAGATACGTTCGGTCGTACTTAAAATCCAATTAAAATTGAAAATATAGTCATTATTGGGTCTCACTCATCTAATAAAGTCAACAATAACGACTAGTTTTTCAATTTTAATCTGATTTTAATCTCTACCAAACATGCCATTAACTTTACATTGCACCCAATCACTCACTGAACTTAGTAAAACTGCACTCCATCACTGACTGGGCTAATTTCATCTACACCGTTTGTAGACGTGGACGACGACGTTGACATGTGGTTATTAAATGACTCCATCTCGATAGTGAAGAACCATTTCATGAATTCCCAACAAAAACATAACACACACACACACACACAAATGAAATGATAAACATTAGTCATTACAAGTACTCACATGTCTTTTTCTTTCCTCCGAAGCGTGCCTGCTTGTATCGATTGGCTCCAAATGTCTCTCGTACCAGTCGCATACGACCTTAGTGACCCAAATTATTCTTCAATAGCCCCGTTAATAAGTTGTTTAGCATATCTTCTCGCCTTTCAAGCTACAGTTCTAGTCATATTTATCTTCAAGTCCTCATTTATTGTAGCCTGCATACTTTTCATTTTTCACTCTGGATCTGCCTTGAATTGCTCAACGTACCGATGGACTACGAAAATATAGTTACAATGACGATTTTATTGATCCCTACTACATGTATGTTGAGGCATATATGACTTTACTTGAACCCTGTCGAGATGGAATCATTTTATAGCCACGTGTCAATGTCGTCGTCCACGTCTGCAAACGGTGTAGATGGAATTAGCCCAATGAGTGATGGAGTGCAGTTTTACTAAGTTCAGTGAGTGTTTGGGTGCAACGTAAAGTTAAGTAAGTGAAACGTGACACTTTTTAAAGTTCAGTGATCGTTGAAGAGACGTGTTTGGGGGATGACATGGTTGATCACTGTCGAGTTGGAGTCATTTAATGGTCAAATATCAACACCGTCGTCCACGTCTGCAAAACGATGTAGATGGAATTAGCCCAGTAAGTGATGGAGTGTAGTTTTACTAATTTCAGTGAGTGATGGTGTAAAACGTAAAGTTCAGTGAGTGAAACGTTACACTTTATAAAGTTCAGTGAATGTTGAAACAATTAACTCCTTCATAGGCCCTATACGGTGCTCTTTAGCATGTGTTTGAGTCCCCATTATATATATATATATGTTGAAAATGCATTTTATAATAGTAAATTTTAAAAAAAATATGTTGTTAAAAGGTAAAAAAATTAGATTCATGTACAAAATATTTTATTGTAAGAATATATATTTGAAAAAAAAAATGAGCTTTAAGATAATGGGATCAAATGAGGGCTTAACTTACTTTAATTTATTTCTCATATTCATTTTCAACAATACATTCATACAATAAAATATTTTTCACGTAAATCTAAATTTCTTTTATATTTTTTATTCACACATTCTCCAAAAATCACCATTCAAAATATCAATTTTTGGGTAATTATATTACCACCACATTTTTTTATTTTCAAGCCACATTATAAATACGTCCCATTTAAAACACATTTTTTTATAAATACACCAAAACTAATTTACAAATATAACCCTAAGTTAAGTAAACTGTTAAAAGAGTAGAATGCACCACACTACCCTGTACCTCTCCCCACCATCTGTCTCCTCCGCCGTGGTGGGTAGAGATTGAAGAACAAATAAGACATTTTTATTAATGCCAAGGAAATGGGGTAGGGGCAAGGGTTGAACTCTAAACAATTCCACCAAAATGATAAGTTCGTTACCTTCCAAACCGGAGAGAATGAAACGATTGAAACAATAGCCGATGAGAACCCAATTTTTTTTACAATGAGAACCATTCATGGAAAGCTTTTTGCACTAAAGTAGGTATCGAATTTGCTCGAAACAATGCTTACATCGAAATGGGTCTCGCTTGTGTCGCTATCTATGACAGCAGTGTGGCCAACGTGTTGGTACGATACATCCTTCACCTCTAATGAGGCTGCTTTCAGTAACGTTTCCATCTTCGACTTGATTCTACTCGCCTGTGATAGCAACGACCACGAAGGCATTTGCTCTCACTCATTATGCGTGATTTCCTCACATCGATGGTATAAATTCCCAAGCCCTTTCTGCTTTTGCTTTGCTTTTTGCACTTCATTTGGCTGCTGCAAATAGGCAGATTGAGGTGGGTTTGCTATACAATTTAATTACTTGAAAATTTTTCTTCTTTCTGTATTTTGATAGATTCTTTCTGTACCAACCCACCGTCACCCCCGATGATAAAAGATAGAAGAGAACAAGATTATTGATTATGAGAGATTGTAGTGTACATAAAAATTAGTGCGCGAAAATTAAAAGGTTATTTATGCCATTTTATTTAAGTCCATTTTCGTAAGCACGGATAAAATTGTGGTGTGGAAAAATTTTTTTGTTGTGCCAATATAATTACCCTCAATTTTTTCCAATTTCCTTTTATAATGGCCATAAAACAAGGGCTTAATTCAATTATTTAAGAAGTGTCAGGTCAACGTAACAAAATAAAATGGGGGATTTGTTTAAAAACTTAGTCAATATGTTATTTACTTTCGATTAAAAAATAGATTTTTTACTAAATTTTAGTAAAAGCAAATGTGTTGACAAAAAAATTGATAAAAATTGTGAATTTTATGAATGAATGGTTAAAAATAAGTTTTGAAAAATTGGGGCAAAGGGGCTAATAGTTTTTTTTGTTAAAAGGCTTAATATTTTATTTTATATCACTACAATATAAAAGAGGTTAAAAGAAGCCTGGACACATGTTGAAAGTCAACCATCATCAAACACCAATTCAATTTTTCTCCTTTCATTGCAAGGAAAAATTCACGAGTACAGAAAAATGTTGATAGAATTCATATTGACATTAACGTGGCAGCGCATAATTGGCCTTCTCTCTCTCTCTCCATATTTCAATGATTTCACACCATATATTATTTGTCAAAATTTTCAATACTTATAGCATGATTGTCATTTCAAAATGAGCTGAGGCCATTCTCTTCTCCATTCTCCCATGCAAAATTCCTAGATGAATGCGAAATTGTCGAGTTCGCCCACTATGAATGGTGTTACTGAAAGACGAAATAGAATGCTTAAAAACATGGTGATGAGTATGATTACTCATTCTACATTGCCAGAATCACTTTGGAGTGCATTAAAGACCACAACGTATATACTCAACAGAGTCCCAACTAAGGCCATTGATAAAAACCCCTTATAAGTTTTGGACGAACAAGATGCCTAATTTGAAGTACATACAAATTTGGGGATGTCCAGCTGAGGCAATGCCTTTTAAATGGGTTACAAGTTTTATGATCCTACAACTAAGACAATGTTCGAGACTAGAAATGTTTGGTTCTTTGAGGATGTTGAGTTTGTAGGGGAAAAAAGGTTACAGACTTTGTGGTAGAATCCGGGATGCGCTAGCAATTATCAAGAATCCGAAGCATGTTGGAGAGAGATTTGAGACAAGTCTGAGACTTCAATGAGATGATAAAAGCTATACATTTACATGTTCGAGCTCAATGAGATGATAAAAGCTATACATTTACATGTTCGAGCAAAGGAGTCCATAATATCGAAGTTAACATGCCAAGGAATAAGTTTGGTGAAGGGGGCGAGGTCGGAAATCAATTGGATCAACACGAAAGTTATTCATTGGTTTTCAGTCTCATATTGAGACCTATTTTTGATAGGGTATACGGTCAAATTTGAGGATTATGTCTGAAGTAAAGTTGTAGCCCTTGAAGTAAGCTTTCCAACTCATTTTGAATCATCTTAATCGGATATCGAGAGAGAGAGATATGACTAAAATACTGAAATCTGTTCAGGAAAACTGTTTTGACGCGAATTTCTTTGTTAGACTAGAATTCTATTTTCTTTCCAATTTTATAATATTTTATAACCTAATTATGTTTTTACTAGGTTTTCTAGCATTAGTATAAATATGAGTTTTATTTCATTGTAAAAAACAAGACTTTTCATAATGATAAATTAAAATTTTTACTTTCTCTCTTGTTCTTCAATGGACAAACCCTTTGTTCTTCATTGAATAATTTCGAACTCATCAAGAATCGGTGTTCTTGTGGCGTTCAACATTCGGACTAGATTCATCAAGCGTGTGATCAAGAGGTCTTTATATCGTCGGCGATTGTATTGGTTACTTGGTTCACAATTCTTGGGTCAAATCCAAAACCTCGATTTTATTGGCTTTCTTGGGATGGTTCTAATCTCATTGTTGGGTTGCGTAGCTACTGTTGCTACGTGGATCATATCAGTTGGTATCAGAGCAAGGCTCCAATAATCAAGGTTATATCTTTTCTTATTGTTGGGTCTTTTGTTTTTTTTTTTCTGTCCAGTTCTTGTGTCCAGTAATATTTTTTGTCTTAGATCTAGAAAATTTCAAAAGTTTTTTTGTGCTCAGTTTGAGTCCAAATCAACTTTCGTCTGTTTCATTGTTATCGTAGTTGAGTTTTGAGTCAAAAAAAAATTTAATGTTCACGTTACTGTTCATTCCGTATAGTTCCGAATTTTTTTTTTTTTTAGTTATTTTGAAAATTCCAACATTCTATTATCAATCATATATTCAAATCCAATTCTATTCAGTCTATTCCAAATTCAAGAACCACTTTCTTGAATTAAAATTATTTCTCACCCCAAATTATCCAATTCTTCCTTGGGGCTTTAAGGTCACAAATCTCACTTGGTTTGAATTCTACGAGAATAATTGCTGGTTGGGTTTGAATTGTTCTATGAGAAACTTGATTGAAAGCATTGAGTGGAAAAAGGCAGAGTGGTGAGATCAATAGAGGGTAAAACCCAAACTTGAGTGATACACGAGTGAACTTTGGTGAGGCAGAAATATTATTGAATTTAGGATGTCGAATGAAATGTTTCAACGATTTGAAAGATTGATTGGTGACTTACGGGACGGGATGGCTAGACAGGCTGCAGAAATTGCTGAACTACGTAGGGATCGTTCTCGAGATATTAATAATGCAAGGAGGCGAGGTAGGCAGGAGCGTAGGATGAATTTCGAAGATGAATTTGAAGCGGGAAGTGTTGATCAGAATATGGGCAACATTAAGGTGATTATTCTAACATTCAAGGGTAGAAGTGATCCAGATGCATACTTGGCTTGGGAAGCAAATGTGGAGCTTATCTTTGATTCTCATGGTTACTCTCAGGAAAGAAAGGTAAAGTTAGCTGTAACTCACTTTGTAGATTGTGCTAAGAGTTGGTGGAATCAGTTGACAATTTCTAGGAGGGGGAATTGTGAGAGACCTATTGAAACTTGGGATGAGTTGAGGGCTATTATGAGGAAACGATATGCACCTAGTCATTATTTTGGGTATATGAAGTGATAGGTGTGAAAGAGGATTTCAAGAGGATACTAGAAGGTGTGATGGAGTTGAAAAATCAAGAAGAGGTGGAATACCTATTGAGAAGTATGTTGATAGTATTCCCATTAAACCGGCTAGTTTGGATTACAAATTAGACTTTTCGAAGATTCGCTACATATTTTAATGCCTTAAATGATCATACCAAGGAGCAAGAGGAACAAAAGAGGAAAAATAATGAAGTAGAGAGCTCGAGAGAAAAGAGTGAGGTGGCTAAGTGTGATAAACAAGGAGGGGAGCCGCAGGAAAGAAAAGAGATTGAAAATAAAAATGTGAGAGGAGAGGTGGCAAACAATGAAGAGGAGCTACAAGAAGTAAAAGAAAGTGAGTCTTTGAAGAGACAAGAAGAGTCAGAAGAGAGCTTGCAAAAAGAAATTGAGAGAGAGTCTTCGAAGGTGAAGCAGGAGTTGGAAGTAAACCGAAATGTGGAGGAGTGTGAAAATGAGGAGGCTTTGGTGAAAGCTAACAATTCCCTCCCTAGTTTGGCTAATTCTGTTTTGCAGGTTACTGAAGATTTAATTCCAGCAAACTACCTCATTGGAATACCACCCGATTCAGGAATTTAGCTTCAGTTGAATTTCTTTTATTTGCCGAAAATTAACTTTGTGATTCCCGAGGAGACAACGGATTTTCAAGTGCATTGGAAGGAGTTCAGATGGAAGGGATTGAGCTACAAAGATGATCAGAGGAGAAACATAAGTCCACTAGCAGGTCATTGTTACAATCACATAGGCGGGGTAAGACATGGAGCACAGTTACTTACTAATGGAAATTATTTTTGGAGCATTCCAAATTTGTAAAAGGAAGCCATTGGGACAATCACACTTTGATCTGTGTGATGGATATTGGGAGTTCATACCGCAACAGCTATGGCTGATCGAATTCATTCATATCTATAAAGCTTATGGAAGCCATGCATTGATCCTCTACTAGGAAGACAAAAGTTTTCCATTTGATCCAGGTGGTGTAGAGATAAAACTAATAGCAGAATGTTTATCCCCTACGCGATCACAAGGTACAGATTCGAGGGCGAATCCTTTCGAAGAGTGTGAGAATGGTAGGATCCGGGATGCGCTAGCAATTATCAAGAATTCGAAGCATGTTGAAGAGAGATTTGAGCCAAGTCTGAGACTTCAATGAGATGATAAAAGCTATACATTTACATGTTCGAGCAAAAGGAGTCCATAATATCGAAATTAACATGCCAAGGAATAAGTTTGGTGAAGGGGGCGAGGTCGGAAATCAATTGGATCAATACGAAAGTTATTCATTGGTTTTCAGTCTCATATTGAGACCTATTTTTGACAAGGTATACAGTCGAATTTTAGGATTATGTCTGAAGTAAAGTTGTAGCCCTTGAAGTAAGCTTTCCAACGCATTTTGAATCATCTTAATCGGATATCGAGAGAGGGAGATATGACCAAACTACTGAAAGCTGTCCAGGAAAACTGTTTTGACGCGAATTTCCTTGTTAGACTAGAACAATATTTTATAGTAAGGAGTTTTATTTCATAGTAAGCTATCCAGGAAATCAAGAGATTTATAGTAAGGAATTTTGAGATGAAAGATCATGGTGTCGCCTCTTTTGTATTAAGAATTCAGATACACCGGGTATTCTTGAATTACCACAAAAGAGTTATATCGAAAAGGTACTTAAAAGACATGACATGTAAGACTGTAAACCAGGTGACACCTCTGTAGTTAAAGAAGACAAGTTCAGTTAAGTCAATACCCCAAAAATGACTTGAAAATTATAGAAATGCTGAAGATTCCTTATTCTTCAGCTATAAGGAGTATGATGTATGCTTAGTGTTGTACGCGTTCGGATATAGCGTATATTGTTGGGATGCTAAGGAAATATTTAAGTAACCCGGGAATGGATCATTGGAAAGCAGCCAAACGGGTCATGCTGTATTTACAGAACATGCTCACATATAGGAAATCAGATCAGCGGATATCATTGGTTATTCTGATTCAGATTTTGCGGGATGCCAAGATAGTAGGATATCTAATTCAAGCTATATCTACCTGTTTACTAGAGGTGCTATTTCATGAAAGAGTACTAAGCAGACACTCATTGCCACTTCTACCATGACGATGAGTTTGTAGCGTGTTATAAGGTATCGAATCATGGAATATGGTTGAGAAATCTTGTCACTGGGCTGCTCATTATGGACAGTATAGAAAGATCACTCAAGTTATTTTGTGACATTTAATCAGTAATACTATTCCAATAATAACAGGAGTTCGACAAAGTCAAAACATATAGAGATCAAGTTCCTGACTGTTAAAGAAAGAGTTCGGAGTAGACATGTGTCAAGAGCATATCGAGACAAACTCAATGGTTGCAGTTCCGGTTACTAAATGATTGATACCCAAGGTCTTTTTGTGCTTTTCATATTAGACACATGTACTGTCATTTTAGATATGATTTATGGTTAAAGTTGTTTTCGATTATAAAGTTTTTGGTTTATTATCTCTGAACCTGTTTAAAAATGATCTCACTAAGGTATTGAGGTGGACCAGTTGGAAATAGACATGTTAAGATCACATCACATGTAATTTAATGAGAAATAATAAGGGTCAAACAGGGAGATAACAAATTAAAATATATAAATAGGGGAAAAATATTCTTGGCAATTATCATATTGCGAGATGGATCTGGAAAATATTGCACAAAAACTATAATAATACATTATGTAAAGAAATTAGAAGTAGGATCACCTCAAAATCATAATCACATATTTCTGAGCATTATAATTGTTGGAAAAAAAAAACGACTTTCTAAGGTTGATTTTAACATTATTTTGAGTGGGATCCATACTTTCATTTTGCAAGATCAAAGTTGATTAGAATTATTCTCCATTAGAACATCGAAATCATATATTTACTTGTCAAAGGTGATAATCGGATGAATGAGAAATTGTAGTTCAAAGTGGATCATTGAAAGATATTTATGTATTGGAATGAAAACTATTTTAGTGCGTCCCGCATAGAAAAATAAACAAGTCAATGACTAATTTATATATGGTTACATTTTGAAATTGTGTAATCATGTGTAGCATTACACACATTGGGAGTACTAATCACGGATTGAATTAACACTTCGAACCTTTAACTTGTGTGCAGACGCCACCTGCATACACAAAATCGGACAAAATGGACCAAAATTGTACCTTAGAAGGATCCATGTTTTGCCTTTTTTTCTATAAATATTTTATTTTTTTTCTCTTCCAATGGAATTTCCAACCCGATGAACTCTTGTGGATGTTATGTGTTAGTGGAAAGAATAAACAATCAGATTAATAATGATGTTATACACTGTAACACCTATAACTCCCGGTTTCACGGGTAACCTTTTTTCTTAGCATAGAAAGGAACACCGTGCGGTAGTAGTATGCTCCGCTAGACTATCTTCCGCCTTATCTCGGTCGTGTCGGGACGAAAGTAAATTTGATCACAATTTAAAGACAGCTTGCAACATGAAATTGAAATGCATTGAAATAAATTTGATGATTGCTTGAAAGCCGAACATTACAATAAACGAAAGCAGTAAATTACAATGACTAGTGCAGGGGAGCGAACACTAGAAAGCTTGAAAATGTTTGAAAGACTAATACCCCCTTATAGATTTCGAAACAAAAACCCAACTGACGAGAGTAGACGTTTAAAGTATGTAGAATTATACTAAAATTTTCTAATTTCTATCTATTTAAATAAATTATTTACAATGTGTGGCTGAAGTTGGGAAAACTACGGCTGCGATAGGGCCACAGAACATAAGCAAATAGCAGCACGTGGCATTCTCCCCCATTTGCCCTCGGAGCCATTGAGTATCCTTCTCGCTGTTGCATCCGCTCCATTTGACCAAGTACTTTTGAAGATGTTTCCTAGAAGTTCGAGTAGTTTGATGGCCAAGAATCTTTTCAACAACCTTCTGTTCTGATCTTTTCAATTTAAACACTGATCGCTTCAGATCTGCAGACTTCTTGTCTTGTTTCTGGTCGGCATCTGCAGTATGGAGGAGTAACGGTTGGTGGCCAGTAGTAATTTCAAAAGGACTCTTATTGGGAGAAGAGCACTTTTGAGCATTGAAACACATCCAAACCACATCCGAAAGTTTCACCCAAATTTCATGCGAGGCAGAGGTATAATGCTGAAAATAGTCTCCCAGCATAGAATTGAACTGCTTCGTCTGTCCATCTGATCTTTGGTGAAAACTAGAATTCATGCTCAAAGTGGAACCAAAAAGTTTGAACAACTTGGTCCAAAGTATGCCAGTAAATCGAGAATCCCGATCACTGGCGATTTCCTTAGGCGATCCCCAGTATTTGACAATATGTTCGAAGAAGAGTTAAGTTGTCTTTTCGACTGATATATACTTGGGCGCTGTGATGAAAGTTGCATGCTTAGATAAACTGTTTGTCCCAATGATGATAGTGCCAAAATCTCCAATTCTTGGCAATACCCCAATGTAGTCCATCGATCCACTCTCGACTGCTCTATTCGGGATGGAAAAGGGCTCCAGTACGCCTACCTTTTTTTGATGATTTACCATATCTTACGGACGAACAAGACAAGTTTTCCCATAACTTGCAATGTCATCCCACCTTTGAGGTCAGTAGTATGCACACTGTAGCAATGCAGAAGTGTGCTCCACAAAAGTCCCACTTCCCGGTATTTCTCCCACTAGTTTTCGAAACTCTTCAAGTTTCGGCCATATGGTATGGTGCCCTGGTGGAAGGTTTGGCACCCAAAACAAGTTCAATCCCATGATCAATTGCCCTCCTCGGTGGCAATCTCCTTGGTAACTCATCCGGTAAACTGTCTTCAACTTCCTTATGCTTTGTGATAGGATTTGGAATCGAGTCAGTTGTTTCTTTGATATCCTCTACTCGAAGAGTGTACAAAAATGAGGGTTCTTTCCTCTTGTAACCTTTACTGAATTGTATGGCTGAGATGCCATTCTCGCCTATTTTCCCAACTTGTGTGGGGATAATGAATGGTTTTCTACCCATCATTATCAGAGAGTCAGAATGCGACAACACTGCTGTTTTTGTATCCCGGAGAAATTCCAATCCCAGAATGAGCTTGAAGTCATCCATCTGAACTGTCGCCAAGTTTGTCCTTCCTTCGAATGGACCTTTTTGATTGGTACCAATTTCGCTACTCCTGCTATTGGTTGAGCAGCGGAGTTGATTGCTTTAACTTTCTCCTTACTTCTTTCTAGAACAAGTCTGAATCGCTATACTTCGATTGGTACCTCTTTCGCTACTCCTGCTATTGGTTGCATCGGTATCTATCATAGCCCTGATTGGCTTCCCATTGATCTTCACATCAATGTACATTAGGCCTTTTACCTTATAATTGTGAACCTTCGATTCTTTGATCTTCTGCTCTTTTGAGGGACCATATTTCATTTTAGTAACTCGGTGCAATATTGTATTACACCAATGTGAGAATGCACCAACTACATCCTCATCACCCTCGGAGTCGATGTCACCACGATAGCTAGCTTCTGGGGTATTTTGCTTTGAACCCGAGCCACCAGTTGCTAGTTGACAGTAGGCATTCACCATCCGTTTCCGAAGACACTTTGCCACCCGATGAGGTCCTTCACATAGAAAGCACTTCAATTTTGGAGCGACATCCGATCTGTCCTCCTTTACCTTTCCATGATTCTAGTTATTACTGGTATTGCAGCTATAGTTTCCTTGACGGCTGTTTTGATAGTTTCCTTGTGAGTTACTCTGGCAGTTGCCCTGAGCCTTCCTCCCCCATTGTGAGAGTAAAGCTCTCCCCCATTTGAGTTCGAGCTGGGTCTAAAAGGTCTCTTTCCACCTTCAACAGATTGACTATTTTCCAAAGGTCGATCCTCGTTCGATTTCGGTTGATAGTCACTTACACATTCATCTGCGCTCAAATCAGTGACCTTTTGTCTTTGAAGTTTCGTGCCTGTCCACGGTTTCAACCCTTCCATGAAGGTGAATAACTTATCATTTTCCGATATATCTCGAATATTCAACATATATACTGAAAAGGCTTTCACGTACTCCCTGATGGAGCTTGTGTGTTTCAGTTCTCGTAAGGCCCGAAGTGCCTCATATTTCACATTCTCTGGGAAAAACTGAGATCTGACTGCTTCCTTGAGAAGATCCCACGAATCTATTCGGACCTTGTTGGCCTGAATATCAGCATACTTTGTTCGCCACCATAGTTTTGCATCCCCACCAAGATACATGGTAGTTGTGGTCACCTTCTTGACTTCGTCATTGATCGAAGCTGCAAGAAAGTATTGTTTCATATCGAACAAGAAGTTCTCAACTTCTTTAGCATCGCGTGCCCCTCCGTAGGTACACGGTTCTGGAATT
>CAIGRF010259332.1:0-10352 GCA_903798235.1 Fraxinus ornus
TTTGTTAACATTGCAAAAAAGTTATAAAAAAAAAAAATTTAATGTCAGAACCTGGAAAAGGTTGGTGGGAAAAGCATTTTCCACAAGGAAAATTCTAGGTGTACATTATGGGATCCATAAAGGGATCTAGCACCTCTCTTTCCACAATTACAAGGAAAATGGCACGTAGGAGGGGAGGGGGGACTTTTTCTTGGCCAAATTTTACTCATCAAACAACTCTTTTGCATGAAAATTGGAAATGTTTTCCATCTTTCATGGAAAAGAGAGGCTATCAAACATAGCCTTAGGTTTCTTAGTTTTAGTGGGGAGTATTGGGCTTAATTTTCCCCGAGCAAATTGACCACCTATCTGACTAATCAGACCTTCGATTTTTACCAGTAATTCTGTTTTGGGTTGGGCCGAAAATCAATGCAACCCAACCCAACCCATGTGCACCTCTATAATTAACACAAAAAGTATTTGGAATCCAAAAATAAGGCAGAAAAAACTTAACACGACTGGATGTTATTTTTATATTATTCATTTCTTATGTTTAATTGTAAAATACTCGATACGTGTAATTGACCAAAATTTTTATGGTAGTGCCGATCATTTGACGACTAATAAATTAACCTCCATAGAGGGAACAATTTTATTACAAAAGAAGAATACGCTCTTCAATGCGTAGGCAAACCAAAATTACTTCCCTTGTTCAAGAAAGCAATAATGATAATCTCCATCTTGTAGAAGGATTCAAGAATGCAACTTTTATTCTCTTCACAATTGCAGTTGAGGAAACTCAATGGCCTGGCAGCTAAGAAAATGTGAATCCTTATTGCTTGCTCAGTTGTCGAATAACATATGGAAGTATGCCTCCGTGATTGAAATAAGCCAACTCCACCTGAAAATGCCATATCGTGTTAGACGTAAATCATTTGAATCAGATTCATAGGCAAAAACCTTAATAATAAGAGATGTAAAAAAATTTCCAACAGTATGATAAACACACACATGCACGAGTATAGATAGATATGATTTTGTGACCCATGAAATGCATATACGTGTTTCCTGTTATGTTCATCCCATGGTGTTTGAGCACTACCATTATTTCACATTGGCCCACAGAGCAAAATAAGGAAAACGGAGTTCAAACATTTTAGTCAAAGAAAGAGAGAAAGATAAAGTAAAAGCTTGTGTTTATAGCTAAGAATTCACGTGTTACTGAATTTATATACTATGTATCTATATATAGTGGGAAGAAGTATGAACTCCGTTTCTATGGTAGAATAGGAAAAAAATTGGAAGGCAAAGGGCAACACACCTCAGTATCAAAACGGACTGTGCATGTGAAAGATTTCCCAGTGTCAGTCTGGATGGTAACATCTTGACCCGGGCGGATCTCATGAATGTTGCTGGGAAGATCAATGGTATAACGCTCATGACCCGTCAATCCTAGTGTGTCTGCATCCTCACCAGACTTGAAACATAGTGGAACAATGCCCATTCCAACAAGATTACTGCGATGGATCCTTTCAAAGCTTTTAGCAATCACTGCTTTAACTCCCTGTTGTGAAATAAATATAAATACTTCACCTTCGGATGAATAACAGTTTCACAAACGCAAAAAGAAAGAAAAACTACTAAAACAAACAGTCAGAACAGAGACTCACCAACAACATTGGGCCCTTCGCAGCCCAATCTCGCGAACTTCCGCTTCCGTACTCTGCTCCAGCCAAGACAATAGTGTCAACTCCGGCAGATTTGTATCTCTGATAGTTGCATATTGGTGAAAAGTATTAGGATCAAACAGAAACTGATACTAATGGAAACAAATACTTCAAAGATGACTTTGACCAAGACATATAACATCAAACAAAAGTGTTCTCATAAAGGAAGAATGGAAAAAAAAGTTTCATGAAAATCACCATTGCAGCATCAAACACGGAGAGGTTTTCTCCAGTGGGAATATGTAGTGTCTTCGGGCCAACTTCCCCATTCAATAACTTGTTCACAATGCGAATATTGGCAAAAGTTCCCCTTGCCATTATTTCATCATTACCACGGCGACTCCCATAAGAGTTGAAGTCCTTGCGATCAACCCCACGCTCAACAAGATACTTGGCAGCTGGACTATCCTTGTGAATGCTTCCAGCTGGCGAGATGTGATCTGTTGTGATACTATCACCAAAGTTCAGCAAGCAGTAGGCATCCTTTACTCCATGCGGCCCAGGGGGATCCATAGTCATATTTTTAAAATATGGAGGGTCGTGAATGTAAGTAGAATTTGGGTCCCATGAGTTCAGCTTGGCAGTTGGTACTGATAACTGATTCCACATGGCATTACCCTTTGTGATAGCTTCATATGTACTTTTGAACATGTCAGGCAATACACTGGATTGAACCACCTACAACACACAATTTTCTTATTGCTTGACCATTTAATATTACCTTTCTGCTAATGGGCATTCAGTGCAATGCACATGCATACCTCAGCAATTTCTTCAGTTGATGGCCATATTTCCTTGAAATAGACATCCTTGCCATCTTTGCCTACACCAATTGGCTCTTTATTGAAGTCGATATCAACCTACACAAAAAGAACAGCGGTAAAAGGTTATAAATAAGTTATTAGTTATAAGACCAAGAAAACAGAGGCTAGTTCCCCAAGATTGAGGTGGTATTTCAAACCCTATCTGCTCACTCAATTAATAAAAGAAAAGAACACTTTCACTTTCCAATTTTAACAAAACTCTCCCAGGTATAATTCTTACTCATCGACTCTCAGATTTTCTTATTTTTTTATTATAGAACGTACGTTATAATACTTATAGCAAATTATTTGGTGTATCCTGTTTATGCTTTACAATTTGGAATTTGCCACTTGAATTCATTTTTGTAAATATGAGTGAGCCCATTCATGTATTAATGGATTCATCCTAATTTTTCCAATCAAGTGTTAAAAGCTTTCAAATGACTGAAACTGTAGTGTAATTATCAAGATATTCCTTAGAACACATGGTTGGAAGTATTTACTAACCGTGCCAGCAAGGGCATATGCAACAACCAAAGGGGGTGAAGCGAGGTAGTTCGCTCTAGTCAAAGGATGGACACGGCCCTCAAAGTTTCGGTTCCCAGAAAGTACAGCAGCTGCAACAATGTCTGCAGAGCACCACCTCGTTCATATTATAAAACAATCAATTTCACATTAACACAAATGATTAACATCGAGCAGTGCCTCTACTGAATTCAATCAAGTAAAACTTTGTCAAGGTTTACCAGATCAATGAGTGAACCAAAGAACAAGATTATGGCATACCATTTTCTGATATAGCAGCAGCAACTGATTCATCCAAATCCCCAGAATTCCCTATGCATGTTGTGCAACCATAGCCCACGATATGGAAGCCTTGTTCATTTAAATACTTTTGTAGCCCACTGCATTGCAAAACATCCATAAGCACATATGCATGTCAAAACAAATATTGGGTCATAAAACTAAAATTATGAGCTATACCTCTTCTGCAAGTACTTCGTAACAACTCCGGAGCCTGGAGCAAGGCTTGTTTTAATCCATGGTTTTACCTGACATATATTATCTAAGAAGTAAGCATTGACAGAAACCAAATCAATTGACCACTCACCAGAACATGACACACCTGTAAACCAAGCTCGCAAGCTTTTTTGGCAACAAGGGCTGCCCCAAGCATGACACTAGGGTTTGACGTATTTGTACAGCTTGTGATAGCAGCAATCACAACACTGCCGTGCTTAAGCTCAGCAGATTGTCCATGGAATGAAAATTTGGCCACTTTTTCTTGTGCCTCCTTGGGCACAGCAAATCCCTGCATGAAACCTGCATGTTAATTCAAGATGGGGCATAATCTACCGTTGATTTGTATTATAATAACAAATTGGGCTCTAAAGTCATTACCCTGTCCATAAGACTCATTACGATCATGCAATGATTTAAGCCTGGTGTATAAAGATTATATTTGAGAGTAATAGTAGTCAAAATCCAATAAATTCTCTTATCACTTTAAAAATATCAACATCTGAAGCTTAGAGAAACAACAACAAAAAGCATTATAACTTTAAAGTCGACAAAGTTAAATCCTCACCTTGAATCCAACTTTGTTATCAAGGCATGAGTGCCAATCAACCTTCATTTCTCTTAAAGGTACCCGATCATGAGGTCTATAAAGTATGATAAAATAATAGTTAGCGACCACTAATGACTAATCACATGTGTAAATTTAAAAATTGATGTAAATGTATAAGCCACGTCACACACCTCTTTGGCCCTGAAATACATGGTTCAACATCTGCCAGATTTAGGTCCAAGTAAGATGAGTATACTCTTTCTTGTTGAGGCTGAATTGGTAGGCAAATAAAGCCATGAGTCCCGTTGTCAAAACTATGATAAATTACAATAATAATAATAATAATAATAATTACCTCACTATAGTCGACAAACATGTTGTTTGCACGTAGATATGCTTCTATCATTGCCACCTAATTAGCATAGAGTTGGGAGTAATTAGCTTCAAAAGCATAAAGCAGCATAATGTGGGAAATCATTTACATTCATTACAAAAGGTACGTACAGTATCATCACTTCTCCCAGTTAATTTGAGATATTGCAGAGTGACTTGATCTACGGGGAAGAACCCCATTGTAGCACCATACTCAGGAGACATGTTTGCAATGGTGGCTCTGTCAGCTAATGATATTTCACCCACACCATCACCTAGACACAAGGACATGAAATTCAGTATCTCATTCCCTTGTAAAACTACAGAATTTAAATGAACCCATGTAATGTAATCTTACCATAAAATTCAACAAACTTCCCAACAACGCCGTGCTTCCTTAGCATTTGTGTGACTGTTAAAACCAAATCAGTAGCCGTGACACCATTTTTCAATTTGCCAGATAACTTGAATCCAACAACTCCAGGTAACACCATGCTCATTGGCTGTTAAGGAGGGATACCGACATTAAATTGAAGTTCATATCAAACGATTGTATGAATTACTATGGATATTAAAGAGTTTATAAGAAGTACAAGGATAAAATGGCGAGTCGTCGGAGTTTAGTGGATGGAGATATTGGTATTATTATTCCTTGGCTGAAAATAGTCTATTCCCTTCAGTCTTCACTTAGGTGTTTCTAGCCAAGTCTATTGTAAGGAAGGCATGTTGCCACCTGGTCACCTTCAGGAACTAATCAAGAACAACCATAGAGGCACTAGGACAACAAGCCAAATCTAAGCTTCCAAAGGAGTGTATATGAAGTGCTACTACAGATTGGAATCTTGAGGGAGCTGTTGGGTTGGAGTGAAATAGTTGATCCTTTAACGCTGGAAACCACAACATAACAGTTGCTATGAGGAACCTCCTCCATGCAAAGGAGCGATCAAGGCAAACACTCCAAGAGCCTGATGTGCTCACACATGTGGATTGGCTATGAATTTTAAGCTTGCCATAGGGATCCTTTGGCTTAAGTCATATAGTCAAAGGGTGATGCCATATAATAGGTAAGTTGTGACAAGATGCTGACAAGTAAGAATTGTATCCAATATGTAATATGAGATGACTAAAGAATGATGCAACTCCAAGCAAATCTTGACTAGCGTGTGGCCCTACTTGAGTGAGGCACAAAGGGGAACATGGGGAACCATGAGCTTAAGGGGGTTGTTAATGATGAGCATGAGGATCATGTTGATGAAGCGTAACTCAAGATAGAGCATGTAGGCTCCCTTTCCATTGGAGTTGCATTTGTTGAAATTTTAGGAAGGCAAGTAATTAAGCTAGTCAGAAGCAACAAGAAAGGCACATACTGACGTGAGATTTGGAATCTCAACATATATGAGTTCATTATTGGAAGAATGTCTTGCCATAAAGTGCAGCAAAGTGGTGACTTGCTTCAAGTTAGAAAGCTTCATACGTTTAAAAATTTTGCTTGAACCATTAATTTGTTATGCATCCACGTCCCATAATTTATAGTTCACAGATACTGTATAGTTAACCTACCTGTGTATATGCGCCCCTATGATTTCATTCACCTCATTTTTATTTCTCCTAGACCCCTAAGAGAATATAATTTTAACAAAAGAATTATACTTCTAATTTCAGAACTTATGGTAACAGCACTACGTCTTATGATGCAGCTATGAAAGTAACAAGCCCTCTGTTTCCGCAACAAATTAATACCTGACCAAGCATTGTTGCCTCGGCTTCGATTCCACCAACTCCCCAACCAGCAACTCCTAACCCATCAATCATTGTTGTATGGGAATCTGTTCCAACTACACTGTCTGGGTAGAGCATACCATCGGTGTTGAAAACAACCCGTCCAAGATATTCAAGATTGACCTAAATAGTATCACAACAAATTATGCAATTAAATCATTTGAATATTGGCATAGGCTAGAAAACAAAAGTAGAAACAAGAAACCAATAGATTTTTTTTTTTTAAATATAGATATCACATAAACAAATGGAAATATATATCACCCTGAAAATAACAATAAATCAGTGATATAAAGACAGCTTGAATGCACAAAAGTAGGAAAAGCATTGATACCTACATACTGTTAAATCTTAAGTATCGATACCTGATGCACTATACCAGAACCTGGAGGAACAACAAGCATATTGTGAAAAGCATTAGATCCCCACTTAAGAAAAGCAAATCTCTCCTTGTTCCTCTGGAACTCAAGCTCCATATTTGCTTGGACAGCATTTTCTGATCTAGCAACATCGACTTGAACTGAGTGGTCAATGACCAGATCTACAGGAACCTGCAAGCCAACAACCAGGTTACTGAAATTAGAAATAGAACTATTAATGATAACAGCAGGGCACGTGCATTAAGATGTTGTCCAGCAAATTGGAAAACTAAAAACATGATGACCCAGAAGAAACTAAGTAGAAAGTTCCAGTTTCATCTGGTCTTTAAAAAGGAAAAATAAATCAATAAGAAAATTAAAAAGCGCTTTTCTGTCTACACACTTAAAAGCAGATTCCTTAAAGGTTAAAAATACATAGCCTGGGGGAGGGAGGGTAATCTATTTA
Source organism: Fraxinus ornus (assembly GCA_903798235.1). Taxonomy (NCBI): domain Eukaryota; kingdom Viridiplantae; phylum Streptophyta; class Magnoliopsida; order Lamiales; family Oleaceae; genus Fraxinus; species Fraxinus ornus. The sequence goes on from CAIGRF010259332.1 coordinate 7,056, forward strand.
ATTTGAACAAAACTACCAACTTGCTAATATCTCAAAACTTCTGGGAAAACAAAACACAAATGAAATGATAGAAGCGGCATAAACATATTCCATAAAACAAATTCAGACACAAACTTAATCTACAATTCAAGACATTTGGCTATATTTAGTTATTAACATAGAGATGAATTGAATAAAATGCTGTTCATACCAATGGATTGATCTTATTAGAATCACTCCCAAGACTGTTCATGGCATCCCGCATACAAGCAAGGTCAACCACAGCTGGTACACCAGTAAAGTCCTGGAAATTGGACAATCACATTCTTATGCAAACTGTTGATTCCTTATTATCATAGAAATCTGCATTGTTGAAACAAGACTGGTACCTGCAAAAGGACACGAGCAGGCTTGAAAGGAATTTCAACTTGCTTTGGGGAAGAATTTTCCCAATCAATAATCTTTTCCACATCTTCCTTTGTCACTTGAAAGCCATCACAGTTACGAATTGCTGACTCCAGAAGGATTCTAATAGAATATGGCAGCTTATCTGTAATTTCAAGGGAAAATACAAGAAAAGCATTCAATAATTCAAAAGACTCATTATTGCACAAATAGATGTTATTTTCTAATACCAATGCAACATTTAAAATGTGAAAATAAATATTCTTCTTGAACCAGGAAATTACCGATCCTCGGGTCATTGAGAGCGGGCAGGCTATAGAATTTGCCAAATTCACCACCGCTTGGCTTGGGAAGACTGGTAAGAATTTTCTTGAAAGCATTTTCAGAGGCTGGATTCATACAGGAAAATAATTAGAAATGCAAACAGATAACTATAAAACAAATTTTAAAAATAAAAGCTCTTTACGCTATTTTTCCATGTAAATCTGATCAGATCCCGTACCAAAAAAGGTGACAGGATCCTAGGACCAAAAAAAAGAAGAAGAAGAAGAAGAAGCACCAAGCTAGGAGAACAATTTACATACAATTTATACCACAAGCATTGAAAATACTTTTTTTAAAAAGTCAATTTTAACTTTTCTTCTTCATATAATTTATGAGAGACTACAGTCAGCTGTCACAAAAACATAAAAGATAAAAATATGCCAAACACACTCTTACAGAAAAGCTAGTACTTCATATATCAGTTTCACATCAAGAACAAAGGACATCAGAAACACAAACGGCAGTTGATCTGAATATGTGAAAAACAATAAAAGTACCCATGGTAGCGATGTTTCGCTGGAAAAGCGATGCAGCAGACGAAGCAATCCTGATCTGAGCTCCGAGACTCGCCGGGGATTTCCAATCCACACCGTGGCTCCACCGCTGCGCAGACCTCAGAGCCGAATAAAAACTCAAAGATCGTTGATGAGTATGATTGAAATTACTAGAAATCGGACTAGAAGCAGAACTAGAAACCGGTTTTTTGGATAGAGAAGAAAAGAGCCTTTTGCCAGTAGTACCAGTATTGGAAGAACTGGAGGAGGTTCTTCTGAGAAGTGCGGTGGTTATATACATGATTGGGATCGCATTCAAACAATAATGATTGAGATAAGGATTCGTTAGGTGACGATGGAGAAATGGAAGAGGAGAAGAGATGGAATGGGGCGTGTGTTCTCTAGGGCTGTGTGCCGTTGAGCTCTTGCTTTTATGGGTTCGGGGTGGTGGGCTGTGAATTGGAATTTTCCACTCTGGCAAAAACAAAGGGAAAATATGTGTGGCCCATTTTTTTTCAAACTCATTTTAATTCTAATTTTTACCAACACTACAATTTTTTTCATTAAGTCCCGTTGACACCCATTAATTTTTCATTCTCATTCTCATTCTCCTTCTCATTTTCATTTTTCATTTCAATTACACATTCTCTAAATAAAATAATATTACACACAAATCAAAAAAAATTCATCACTTTTCCACCACACATTCTCACATCAATCACTATTCTAAAATTTCTAATATCTTTAAAATGAGTTTCAAAAAAAGGCTAAATAATAAATTTCATCAACTTTTATAAAAATTTACTAAAAATCTAAATTTTAACAAAATCAAATAACGACTTAGAGCATGTATGAATCTCATTTTTTTTTTATGTAGAGTACATTTTGGAATAGTAGATTGATGAAAAATATATGATTAAAAAAATTAGAAAATGTTTTGAATTTTCGTATAATATTATTTTATTGAAGAACGTGGTTGAAAATAAGAGAGAAAAACGAAAATCTAATAAGAGCTTAGTGCTTGTTTGATAAAATTTTATCAATTTTTTAACTTATTAAACTTCAATTTTAATCATATAATTAATGTGATTCACGACTTTTGAAATAAACATTACCTTGACTTTTATTCAAATTTGCTAAAAAAAAATTTATCAAAAGCTTTGTCAAGTGTTTATGATACGAAGACAATGAAAAAGGTATAAATGTGACTTTTTAACCCGTGTTTGTCACACTTTTCTCAAACATTATTTGATAAAGTAAACAATCTCCACCACATATTTATTCAATAAAATATTCTACACATAAACCAATAAAATTACTTTACTCTTTAACCATACATTCTCCAAAAAATACTATTCAAAACTCTATTTCTTCTCTTAAAATGGGAGACAAACAGGCCCTTAATGTTTACCGTATTTTTCAAGTTATACGTTTATCTCTAATTTTTAAGTTATATTTTTTCTAAACATAAAAATCAAAATTTCTCATAAATAAATGAGAGCTTAGGAGTAACTTTTTGGCTCTATAACAAGTGGGAAACTAGGTATGCAAATAGATAGTTCAATTATTTTTTAAATTGACTTTATGTTTATAGTCTTCTTACTTTTCTCCCCCAACTTGTTTGCCAACATTGAAGGAGGAGAAGCTTCAACGAAATATTACTCGAGACTTTGTCGTAGAAAAGTAAACGGTAATTTTGATAGGATGACAACAGGATGGAAAGTTTTTGTCCCATTAAGAATTTTAATGTATTGAATCATAATTCACAAAGGTACAACAAGTCGGATTTTCAACCCTGCCACATTTTTCGATTTAATTAATTAATTTCAAAACTTATTTCGTTTGTTTGTTGCTGCTTAAAATCAGAATTTTGCCCGTTATTTGAATTGTTTAGCCGACATGTTTGACTACATTGTGTCTTGGTGGGGCCCAAATGGTTGAAAATAACGGTAACATAATCAATTTTTTGAGTAAAATAACGTAATTATTCGGGAATTCTGGATAAGTATCATGTTTTTACCCCACTTCGATGTCTTAGCTAACTCGAGAATCATTGTCCCATTTAGGACGAGGCATCTTGAAGATCTCTATCATT